>JAEQBH010009018.1:0-58545 GCA_016808115.1 Tetrastigma voinierianum | reverse complement strand
CACGTTCGATGCCTCACGCCGAGAACGCAGGTGTCGCGGATCGGCCTAGCACAATTTGCAAACCGATCCTTCACATATAGTGAGTTTCATCACTGAAGGATTTCTTTAGAAAGACAACGAGGCTAAAGGGTGGCGTGCCTATGCCAACCCCCGCCCACGGCGATGAGCGTAGTCTCGAGAATTTTACGCCCAACCTCGTCCCATGTCCCCAAAAAGGTCAAAGTGAGGTATTGGTCGACTTCGCATGATCGATCAATAGCTCTATGGCTCATAGAGCATATCCCGCCGGACCTTAATCGCCGTGAGCATCTCGACACCCCAGGTCATCCGACACCAAAGGCCCGTGATGGAGAGGATCAACAGCAAGGGCCATGCGGTCAATTTCAAGGCCAAGCATTTCAGCCTACATTCCCAAGGTTTGGCACCACTTCATCACTTCGCCTGTCCACCACTAATGTGCGGAGGATGGAAAATTTAGTTGTTCTCCCGGCCACTTCGCCATCATCCGTGATATACCATTCGATGGCGCAGGAGGATGCTATCCTTCATAACCGGACGCGAAGATGAACCCGGGGCAATCTCTTTCATGATTTGGTTTGTGCAAACAGTTTCGGTGCCTCTTTGGACGCATAAATGAGGCCCGGCTTCATCCGATTAAGGCTTATATCGGTCAAGCTGACACACCTGTGTCTCAAGAACCCGAGGGGGTCTAGCGACTCGCCACGAGCCATCGACGAGGACGAAGCTTCCGATTATCTGCCATGGACTCCTAGGCGACACCAGGATGACATGTGCCACCGTCTCAACGCATCTCCACCACCACCCTCGCCGCTTTCACCCAATCTCCACCACCACCCCGCAGCCTCAAGCGCCGCTTTCTCCTCCTTCACGGATTCGAGGACCTGCTCTCACTCACTGAGCCGCTTTGACGCATTCTGGGATGAGACCCAGGAGCACCGAGTCCTCATTACTTAGGATATGGAGGCGCTGCGTGCTGACATGCGACAGCTCGCCAATCGTGCCATATCATTCTACAAAGAAGAAGAAGCCTATGCAGCCCACTTCGTCACTGCTTTTCACCATCCACCACCTCCACCGCAGTTGATATTCAAAGGAGCTCCCTTACCCTATGTTTTATCTCTACGTTGGGGACACTGGATATTTGCCAGGCGGATTTGGTGACTGGTACTATGTTTTGTGTTTTGTTTATCAGGTTTTGCCTTTAGTAAGTGTGTAGTATTTTTGTGGTGTCCAGCATACAGCGTGTTTTGTGGTTTTCTGCCATTTTACATCGCACTTCATGTTCATGAGTCATGTGTTATTAGTTGTTTGATTATATTTTAGGACATTCTGCATGTAATTGCATACATGTGTGCTGCTGAAAATTGGAGGATCAATTCAGAATGGAGTTCAATAGAAACTGTTCAAATGCATACATTTGTTGATGCCTCAGAATTAGGTTGAATAGTTAAAGACAGTGAATCAATTCCAGGTAGTCAAGAAACCAGCTCTTCAAAACCCTATCACACTCACACATTCAGTGACTTTAGCATGCATAAGTGCCAAACTTAACTAATTTCAAAGTCTCGATCAACCTAGGGAGATTCCGAATCCATTTGAGTGATGGGACACCTAATCAAAAGAGGGATTATCGAGCCCCAACCAAAAAGAGAAAATACAAAAACAATAGAAAAGAGAAAAGAAAAAGAACAGACAAAAATAGGTATATGCATAGGAATAAGCAAGATCATCCAATCGAACTCCGCACGCCCGAGGCCCATCAAAGCCTAATGCCCTGAGCCAACTGGTCAGGAGTCATTGACTTCACAGCTCGCTACATGGGACAGAAGATGGATCGCTCACGCAACCTAGTGGCCATCGAGTTTAATGAGTGTCGGGGTGAAGTTTGAAGGGAATTTAATGCTTGGTGCCCTAACCAACCGGGTGGGGAGTCACCAATGGATCCCCGCCACAGAACACTTGGCTAAAACTTTGGCACTAGGTCTTCTTCCATTTTCTTTTGTTTTTGGTACATGTGACATTGCCAGGTATGTGGACATAAATAAATGGGTGCGTCGCCATCCTCGCCTAGTTCGCTTCTTCCTAATAGCAGCTGAGCTTAAGTTTGTGTATTAGAACCTAGGTATATACTCGAGGTCATTCACCAGGCATAGGGGATTTGGGAAAGGCTATTGAACACCATGGATTTGATGCACCAGTCAGTTTCACCTATCTCAATCGAATTCTACTCGAAAGTCAAATATCTCGTATGCATTCACCGAACATCGAGCAAAACAAAGGTATGGAGTCGCCCAAATTGATCCCCTATTTTTCAAGATGTGCATCACTGCCTTAGTGTTAGTTAGCATTAAGGCCTGTGTGTGTGTCTCGTTTAGTTTCGCTCTGCTTGAGGACAAGCAAGAAACTGTTGGGGGTGGATGAGTGCCTTAAAGATCTCATCTTACACCTCGCTTCGTCAGCCATTTCTACATTTATTTATAATAATTTGATAGTTTTTGTGGCTAGATCCCGATTTTGTGTCCGTGTGGCATGTGTTCGATGGAGCGAAAAGAACAACTTTAGCGCTTTTGGAACAATGAGGAGCAGGCGTAGGAAGCGATCGTCACGCGGGCGCACGCCGGGTCAACATCGGGCAGGTCAACGACGCCCCACGTCAAGCGATAAACTCATCGCCGCGCGACGCTCCCACGCCGCGACGCCAGCTCGAAATTCACCACTACGAAGTACGGATGGCTCAAATTAGTATCGGGAGGCGCATTTAACGGAGGCACAGTGTTTCAGGAGCGTAGTGACACTCGACTCGAGAAGTGCTCGGGAACAGAACGCTTTTCATTCTTTCTGATATTGATTTTAGAACAATGTTTTCTTTATTAAAACGCTCATCTTTTCTCCATTATGTTCTCCTAGATCTTCTTCCTAGGGTTACATCAAACCCCGTCATGTACAATGGATTAAAGTTTGATCTTTCATGTTATTCGCTTGTTATTAATTTGTCACATCTACTCGTATACCCAGATTTCAATTATATGTTACTGCTCGCCAATGTTAGCATAATCGTGACCGGAGGATCCGAGATTCGAGATGAGGTAATAGATCTCGTAGAGCAGCCTTAGCCGATCTCTAAGTAATAGAGATATTCGAACCCGAAGGTGGCATTTTGAGGCAGAAATATTTAAGCATTTCGGAATACCGAGTCGAGATGTAGATATATCTATCTACGCCTGACTAGATAATGATGAGGCCTCGAGAGAGGATATCTCGCAGGCAAGATCACCTCGCCATTGACATATTACAAAATATATTAGAATAAATGCATTTTTCTTTAGAAAAGTAATCCATTGAACGTGATAGGGGGAGATTTAATTTGTGGCTTCAACACCATTAATTCACTAGGAATCACCAGCTTAGTCAAGTTTCCCTTACTTAAATTTTACCCCTAGAATCAATTATTCAAATATCATTCAAAAGGTGAACCTCTCAGAAATAATTTTACCATTCTGTGATCATACACTTGATACAAGCACTGCTATATTACTTGGGCTACGCGTGCACTTGCGCACATAGGTAAATCTTCATTATACACACCGCGGCTGGCCTCAAGCTCTTTAAACTTTGTTGGCATTTTCGCATCCCACTCAAACTTGGTATCTTTTCTGTGGTTTATAAAGTGGCTTGAAATTTTTGAGAAGTCCCGTATGAACTTCGTAGAAGCCCGCATGCCCCAAGAATTGCCTCTACGCCTGGAGATTAAGGGGGCGGGGTTTGGAAATCAAATCAATTTTTTTGCTTTATCAACTTCAATTCCTTCTCCAAATATGCCCCAATACAGCTCCTACTTAATTACAAATGGCATTTCTCCTACCAAAGACTAGGTTTTTCTATGCACCTCGTGCAGTGACAAGCTTCCAGTTGATTAGGCACTCCTCAAAACTCCCTCCATAGGACTATAATATCATTCATGTAAACCTCCATAATGCCTACCAAATCGAAAAATGCTAAGCATACATCGTTAAAATGTGGCAGGGGCATTACACAGTCCAAAGGCATCCTCCTCAGATGGCTATCGTGCCAAATGGCATGTGAAGGTTGTCTTTTCCCGGTCCTCACAAGAATCTCAATTTGGAAATATCCCTGTAATAGCCATTCAGGAAACAATAAAAGGGGGCAGCCGTAAATCCTCTCAAGTAGTTGGTCTATGAATGGTGTGAGGGAAGATCCTTCCTTGTTACCATTTAGCCTTTGATAATCAATGTATACCCTCCAACCCGTGGTAACGCGAGGGTATCTCCCTCTCATTTTTCTAGGCACCGTGGTTACCCCCGATTTAGGCACTACCCGGGTCGGACTCACCTGGAAAAGCACCGATATGGGGGTATATGATGCACTTATGAGTTTTAAGACTTATGCTCTAATCACTTCTTGCATATGTGGGTTTAGCCTTCTCTGTGGTCGCCCTCACCGACTTGCCTCCTCCTAAGTAGGATGGTGGTGCATTGCCTGGCTAATGCCCTTCAAATCGGGTAATATTCCACCCTGTTGCTTTCTTGTTCTCTCCGAGGATCGTTCACAGCACCCTCTTGAAAGGTCGAGCAAGGATGAAATGACCACTGGACACTGCTCCTGCTCTTCCAAATAAGCATACTTCAGCTCCACAGGCAAGGGTTTGAGCTCCATTTTCTAGGGCTCACTGATTTCCTCTTCGATTACCAACGACAAAATTTCATGTTTTCTTCTCCAAAGGTCCCCGCACTGCATTTCATGCTTAGCTTCCATGCCGCTTTTGCACACTCAACCAACTCTCGCTTAGCGATCCTCATCCCCGCCGATCGCCTTGTTCTCCGTGATGGTGTCAATGATGCATACTTTGGGACATCTTCCACCTGTTAGCATGTGCTTTTACTTAAAGCGGAAGATGTTGAGCTCTAGGTCATGTTTCCGCTGGGTAAGTTTCATGACACCATTTCGCACTGATAATTGCATTGATGGCCAAGAATGGTCTCCCAAGATAATAAGTACATATCACTTGTCTGGTTCTTGTCAGCGTTAAAATCTACCGGATAGTAGAATTTGTCCACTTGTATCGTGACATTTTCCACCGCCCCTTCGTATTTTGATCGACCTATCGCAAGAGACAAATTGATGGAGGTGGGCTTTAGCCCTCTAACCAGAAATGCCAGACATCGATCAAAGGGAGATTCACACTTGCTCTCGCATTTAACAGCGCTTCTCCACGCAGTGCCCTCCTATATTAACTGAGATGGTTGGACAACCCAGATCTTTATATTTCACTGGAGTCTTGTATTGAATAATGGCACTGACTTGTTCAGTCAAGAAGGCTTTCTTTTCTACATTTAGCCATCTTTTCACTGTGCACAAGTCCTTAAAATTTTTGCCAGGTGGGGATTTGCTTGATCATGTCAAGTAGGTATGTTGACCTTCACTTGCCTCAATACCTCTAACATTTCACTCGATTAATGGCCTCTTTTTAGCTTTTAATGCTTGAGGAAAGGTGGAGCGTCTTATTTTTCTCAACAATCGCTTTGATCAACACCTCCTCCGTCACTTATAGCTTCCCGCTCTAGGTCTATCACTGGTGATGGCCGTGTAAGCTCTTTGCCACTTCTCGCAGGATGATTGCCTTGACTCATTCATTATGTGGAATCTCGGGATGGATGAGCTCACTCATGCAATCCCCCGGGTTTGGTTGTGTCCGAGAGGAATTTTCCTTTCTTGCACTCACGGCTGGTTAGTCAACCTGGAAACTGAGTACTGCAGGTCATCTATTTTTTGTTGAGAGGTTTCCCAATGTTTCGATTTTCCGAGTGGTCCGAGAATATTCACTGCCTTCTCGTTTCTTCCAAAGTTACCCACAACCTTGCTCACCCTAAGCAATGGCTTGCTCTATAGGGGATGAGGGTTGTTGCCATTGAACCTCAGGAGCATAAGTTGGGGTTTTACCTATGATAGATTAGACGATTCCTCCAATTTGATTGTAGATGTTCCCATGGAGCGCTTGTTGGTATCACTTGACCCATCACTATGTTTTGCCTGGTTTGCATCAAACCCTTTATGAGGAGCACTGAATCAAATGATCTCCTTGGTGACTAGTGGATTGGCAATTAGTAGGCCGAGAGGTGCGTGTTTCAAACACGCTCTATACCTCATGCCGATTTTGCATTTCATAGTTCTTCCAAACTTCTAGTCAAAGAAGATAACATTTATCATAACCCTCCATAAGGAGGTATCATTTTATTTATAGTCATTCGCTTATCTCACTGGTCACATCACCCTGAGGTTTGCACAGCCGGGGAGGGAACTTATTCATCCGGATTCTTGTTCAAGAAGTCCCTCCACACATGGTCTCAAGAGTCGCTTCACGGCAGGGACATTCCATTGTAGAAGTGATTCACCAAAGATCCAGTATCAAAGCTTTCATGGTGAGGCAAATCGATGGTCTCCATATACCTTTCCCAAAGACTCGATAAAATTTTTCACCGTCATGAGCCGCAAAGGTGTAGATTTGGTTTCCTCAAATTATTGGTCTTGTGGGCACCGAAGACTTCTTCAAAATTGCCAGCCTCATTCATTCCCGATGTGTCCTTGGCCTAGTGAATTAAGCCAAATTTTGGCTTTAGTCTTTGAGGGTTAGAGAAAGCTAACTGCCGCTAGCCCATATCGGTTGCACCCTTTTTGAAAGCGTGCAACTTCCCTCAAAATCCCTGGACATGCTTGTATGGATTTTCATTTTTCATACCATGACAAGTTGGGAGCAGGCAAAGCAGATAAGGCCACCGCTACATCCCCACTGGGGTAGTAATGCATGAGGTGCACTACCCTTGGGGGTGTATAAAATCCTCATTTAATCTATAGGCATCGCTCCCTTTCAACCCCCGTCGGGCTTTTAGCGTCGTGGCTGATCCGGTTACCAAACCGATTCACACCCTTGTTCAACTAGGTTAATTAAGCCTTTCCACTTGCTCAGCAGCAGTTTTTGTCCAAATGCATAAGCCGCAGGAACACACACAAACAAGCAAGAAAAACCAACAAAAACGTAGACTACCGTAAAGTACTGATGTTAGTTAAAATAAAAACAAGGAAAAATATGTATGAACAGTACAAAATTCCAAATTCCCCTGCAGTGAACTGTAAATGGGGAAAAATGGTAAAATAAAAAAGAAATGAGAATTCACCAATACTTGTGATGTGGATCACAAGTTCACAACTTCTCTTTCTCACTAAGGCACCATCCCCTGAACGAATTTCATTTGATCTGGCATGCAAAGTAGATGTATCTAATCAACAAATTTATATCCTAAATCCCACATCAGAGCGTAGGCTACCGTATAGTGGTCTAGGGTCAAATACGGTGGATGGGTTTTCTTTGTGAGAGAAGAGTTGCAAAGGATTAAAATGGTGTTTCTCTGGATTTCTCGATTTTGTAAAACAAAGGGGGGCTTTGATGGTGAAAACTGAAATAAATTGAAATAAAAGTTAAAGAGAACCTCTGAGTCCCGGCCACCGGGTTAGGGCCCTACAAGTGCCAGCCATGTCCTCGGGTCTTTTTCCTCGCATTGGGAAGGATGACCTATAGTCATTTCCCGAACCGGATCTTCATTTAGCTTTAAAACCTAAACCCTATAATTTTTCCTCTTGAACAATGGCATTTAATGAGCATAAATGCTCCTAGATGGTGAAAACACACCTCCTAAACCTACCTTACAGTAACTAATAGGAGACAACTAACTAGGTATCAGTGGATCTAGTGATAAGTATCCACTGAACCCAAAAAGCTTGCCAAATACACGTTAGTGAGGACATGCCTAGGAGATTTTAACCTGAGGTGAGAAGGTGAAACTAAACACCCATAAACGCCATATGAAAAGCAAGAGAACAAACAACTTACCTAAATCGGCACCTAGTGGCCTTCTCAAGGATGAGGGGCCTTAGCCAAACATCCCTTGATTTGTCATCATCAAGGGGTGTTTGGATGGTGAGAAAGTGCAAGAAAGTGAAGGAAAAAGGAGAGAAAATCACACAGGAGCGGGAGGAGAGGAAACTTCTGCTCCCAATTTTATTGACTGATTGATGGACTGAAAGTTGATTGATGTTACAAGCTTGACTGAGCTTATATAGATACTTAGTATCAAGGAAATTACCAAAATGTATAAAGGGACCAAAATTACATCAAGGGTAGATTTGTACAAAACCACAAAAAGTAATGTGCAGCCAACAATCAGAGGTAGGGAGAAAGGCATGGTACTCAGAATTCAAATTTGCAGTGCTGCGAATTTTCAATCTCTATAAATTTCACGTGCCTTCCTTCTCTTCTCGCATTTTTGCTCCAAATCTCCTCTCGTTCGATCATGCATCTTCGACCAGTTCTGGTTCATCTGTTTAATTAGATTGAAGATAACGAGGTATTCGCCCGCAAACTATAAAAAATAGCTACAAATGTGATCTCGTAGCAAAGCCGGACCTCAATGTATCAATCGGTTATGGTTGATTAGTATACAAAAAGGGCTTAAAACCTGTAATAAACATGGCTCAAAATAGCACTATTTGGGTACTAATCACCCAAGGTTATGTGATAGGTACTTTTTGTGATGTATATAAAATTACAGAAAAATATAAAAGAATACTATTCCGCGCAAAGGCTACGCTTGTCAAGTAATAAAATCTGGGCACGGATATCGATCCACGTGGAAAATGGGGATGCTAAGTGCCAAAATTATAATACTTCTTAATATCCAAATTAACAATCAGGATAGTAAAACAAAATTTAAACTAAACTAATGAAATTTCTAAATCTAACTAATGAAGTTCGCAACTAAGGGATACCAAGAGATGATAAATTCCTAGGGTACTTGGTGCAATCGGACAATCCTCTTAGATCTAAGTCAAAATTCTACTCTATTGTTTCATGAAAATGCTTTCCAAGGTGACTCTTGTCTAATTTAATTATAAGCCTCTCTCGAGGTCGAATAACCTACCAACTAACACTAGGTCTTTTGCTTCTCAGCTCAACCCCAAGCATTAGAGATGCTTTAAGATCCAAAAGTTCATGACGCCTCCTAATTACCGATAATTTTTACACTACCAGCTAATTAGGTTTGATTCATCTATGTCTAGTTCTTACTCCCTTCTCTATATCTTGGTAAAAGAACCACTCACCACATTGAGATTAGCTAGAAATCAATATGTAAATAGAACCAAGTATGAATCAATAGAGGTGCATTCACAAGAAACAATAGAAAACGGAACATTAACAAATAGATATAAAACCCATGTTCAATATACAACCAAAACCCTAGATCTACGAATTTAAAGTATGATGGAGGTTTGATACATCATAAACTTAGGATAAAACATGAGAAAAGAGGAAGAAGAAACTATAATGATCAAATGATGGTGAGTCTCGGATTTTCTTATACAAATCTAATGATCTTCTCCCAAATCTTCAAAAACAGCTCCAAAATCTATCACAAATCCTCCTTGGTCCCAAAGTGTGGACAAAGTCCCTTTCTCCGAGCCCTAGTCGCTCCTCCGTTCCTTTCAGTTCGAGCTTTAAACCCACACCATGGGCTCAAATGGGCTAAAACCACCCTAAAATCAACCCCTAACGCTGGCGACGTTAGTTGGCAACGCCGACAGTCGGGATGCTGCGTTTCCTACGTCGCAACGTCGCGACGTTGGAACGCTATGACGCTCTAACGTCGCGACGTTGTCGCGAACTTTCCGCTTTTGCTCTAACTTCATAAGACCGTAACTTTGTCATCCGAACTCTGATTTGAGTGTTCTTGGTACCGTTGGAAAGATCATGAAGTGTAGAATCCATCCATACATGGATTGATGCAATAGAATCTTATATGATGTATGAAAACGTCAAAATACAGTAGCCTCTCCTGCTGAAGGTGCTGCAATGTTTGCTGATTTTCTTCAAGTTTTGGAACTTAGAGCAATTCTTTTTTGTTTGAACTCCAATTTTAAAGTCTTGCATCCATGGAAAGCTCTTGAAATTTAGAATTCAGACATATAAAGCTTGATTCAATTGGAGCCTATATGATATCTGAAAACATCAAATACATTAGCTACTCATAGTGTTTTCCACCACTTGTACACCTACCAAATGGATGACCCGATCATAAGTATGAAACTTTAGAGCATTGTGGTACTTATTTAACATAAAAACACTAGAAAAACTAACTAAAGCATAGGGATAAAATGAGTATTTAAGATACTCATCATTATGTAATTGTTGAAGTATGATTGCTTGGTTGTAAGCGTTGTTGTGTAATTATGAACGCCTTTTGGTGTAATTAATGAAATTGTGTTTTGAATTTTCGCTGCCACCTATTTTTCTACGCCGACTAACCTGCTAGTTAACGTGACCAACTCCTGGGACAAGGGCTGTGGCGTTGATGAATTTTAGAATGGATCGCCCATATGATTCCCCGACCGAACGTAGTTCGTTGTTCGACCCAAGCCCGCCTATTGGGAGGCACAAGGGCTCCTAGCCTCGGGGCCCACGAGCCTGGGTCATACTCGCGATCAGGCTCTAGTAAGTGGCGCCGCTGTGATTCATTATTTCGAGGGGCGATAAGTCAACGGCGCATTTAATGCACCTGCAGACGCTAGACGCCTTAGACTTAGGGGGTCATAATTGGATCCCACCCGTTCCCAACAAGGCTTACCCCATTTTCTGCTTTTCATTCAAGGGCTTTATTGATACCCGTAAAGGTTTCGTGGTTTTGCAAATTGTCTTTCCGTGCGTTTGTTTTCCTATCTTCCAAGTGTTTTTGTTTTGTTTTGGGTACATTAGATTGCCTACATGTTTCCGCGCATGTGATCGTAGGGAGGGTGTTTTAGCTAGAACCGGGGCCTTGGAAATCAGAACGGCAAGCCTCATCTTTTACGCATAGTCTCAAGATATTACCTGCATGGAACCGATCTCCTCTCTCCCCCTTTTAGTTGTCACCTTGCAGTATGACAAGAGGTCAAGAAGAGACTTCCACTAGTCAAATATACTGCAGAGGGCCACGATTCGCTTCGTAGCAGTTTCTCATCTCCTTCCAACTGAGGAGCTAAATCTTTACTGTTAATCTTAATAATATCGATTTGAAGTCATTTGATGGTCCGACGAATCCACTATTGACAAGGAAGACAATGCAATGGCTTCATTTGAACAGCCAAGTCGGGCTTCGTCTCTATTTCATCTCTGCAAAGCGCCTTACACTTTCTTAGAGCTCCTCCTCTTATCCCCATCCATCGATTGCTATTCGATCCCGACCGGTACATGGCCGAACCTTTACCAAACTGACATTTCGGCAGGAGTTTGTCATTTTTCCCAGCCAACATCGAGGTCGGGCTATCCATGTCCCAGAGCCCCTACCGTTAATTGTTACTGGACTTCCCGACTCGCCTAAGACCTAAGACCGAGGCGAAGGGCGTGATCTTAGTTGGTGACCTCGTATGAGACCCCCGCTCCCGACCTCCCGGTTTTGAACCAATCAATGTCACCCGTGTGTTTAAGCTAGGATCCGATGTTAGTGCATTTTTCATTATCTCTTATTGTCATATTTTATTATTATATATATTTTTGAAGAAAGCCCAGGGATAAACCGGTAAAATTAGGTGTGGGAGAAAGTCGCTTTAAGAAAATCGAGAGGTTGCTAGAGATTTCTCTGAAAGTGTGAAACGAAACATGAAATCTCTTTTAACTCCACGAAGAATCTTCTTCGTGAGTTGAGTCGCAATCCATCTCCCACATCATTCCAGCTTATTCCACGCCCCTTCCCCGAAGAGCGGAGGAAAGTACACGTTATTTGTCGATCTCCAATAGCCTGGGCACTTGCCTCAGCCAAGAACACTCCCGAGACCAAGGCGGTTGGTCGAGAACTAGCGGTTAGTACCCAGTCCGAGCAACCTTCTTTGGCTAGTTAGGATTCTGGCTTGTCCCCCAAGCATTTAAGAATGACGATAGGGGTAGCTGTCTCGAGCGTCTCCCTTTATAAAGGCCCTCGTCCCACCTCCCAAGCATCTAAGAGTAAGGCACCGAATCCACAAAACAGAGCGGGGTAAAGATTTTGTCCCTTGGGTCAGAGATCTTAGGCGCCCCTTGCTAGTGAAGAGGCAGAAGAGGAGAATCAGATGGTTAATCTTGTTTACAACTTCCTGGGCACTAAGCCGTAAAATGAAGTGCCAACGTGCTGGCGAATGTGTTACCTCCAGGTGGATGGTGAGGCGAGTCAACAACCATCCGGCAGAATTTGAATGTCCACGATAGCTGTTTCGGATTCGCTTGAGATGGGCTTATGGCTGGGGTTACCCGAGACTCCGCCTTTAGGGATTTTGGAGAGGTCTCCCAACTCACGTGAGGTCCAGAGGAGATTCCTGAGTGATTTAGCTGGTCGGTCGATAAGGCAACCCACCCGGCCGGGCGAGTAGGTCGTTGCTTCCGATGGGCCACATGAATTTTTAGTATTCCTTCATAGGACTAGCTCCCCCCATGGAGGAAGTAACGCTCGGGTCGTAAGGTGCCTAAGATTATCAATTTCGAGTTATTTAACCCGGGCGACCTACGCCACAGCACAACCATCCCGCACTACTCGGATGCCCAGAGTCAGGCGGCCGAGGGAAGGGGCAAAAATATGTTGTCTCAAATTCCGCCTGGCGCTTGTTAGGATGAACTCAATGCAACACGCGAACCGTAATTTTGTCCAAATGGCGAGGGTCGGGTATGTCACAACCTGCGAGTGCACCGCCTAGTATTATCGTGCTATTTCCTTTATTCTAATGCGCTCTTTCAGCCATTACACATCTTAATCGACTTATCAGATGATCGAATTCCAATCTGCCTGAGGGATGCGAGAGGCTGCGGCTCTACGCCCACCTAATCAAGCTTCTACCACAGGCTGATGTGCCTCTTTAAATTAAACTGAGTCTAGATCCTTGACGGAGAAGGAGGCCAAGGAAGGTCGGGAAGGTGGCACCACAAAGGCAGATAGATGCCCGGCCACGGCCTCTCAATGGCCCGCATGACGACACGGTGGAGTGCCAGGATGCAGGTGGAGTCCGAGCTGGTTAGGTCCAAATGCCCGGCGGCTTTATGGGAGGCTAGGCTGGGCAAAAGACGAGGCTAGTTGTCCGGCCATCGAAACAAATTCTCTCCGCTCTAGAGCTCGAGACTAGTGGCGATGAAGGTCCGCTCCCGCACATGCTCCCAAGAGAAACACCGGAGGAGCTTAAGGAGGAGGCTTTGACGTGATTTTCAACTATGGTTACGGTCACAGATTTATTACAACATTTGTTGAAGTTAACCAAATTGTTCCGCGTATAGACGATGCCAAGACGCCTAAGTCAAGTATCACCAGAGTTCTTTATCAACCCTTGATGCCTCCCAGGTGCTGTCCCAACTAGTTTAGAACCACGCTATGTTCGCTAGCAGCGAATGATCGCGTAAAAGAGGAAGGTTCCTACTACAGCCCTGGCAGTGTATATTAGCGAGGCGTGAGCATCTCTCTCACGTTGAGCCTGGGCTGAATATATGATTCTTCCACTAGAGTAACCGAGAGAGGAGGTCCCATAGCCTGAAGGAGCGCAAAGCCAGTGCTTGCCATTGTCATTGAAACATGTTTTGTATCCCCGCTTGTTATTTGGTAAACAAGCTCCTAATAAACTGTGGTGTTATTGCTAATCCATGTTGTTTCTCTCTTTGTCGAATCACATTCAGACTATTTAGCCTGCAGGCAAAGATAGTGCCTTTGAGTAGGACATAGATCAAGTCCGGATGAACACTCCGGTAGACAAGGTTCATTTGCCCCCCTTCTAGCGCCTCCCACTCGGCTTTTAATGAAACGCACTGGCATCAACCATCCTCGGGCCTGTAGACATCAACGCTACTCGCTTTGTAATGAACCAACTAGCATCAACCATACCGGGTCGTAGGACATCAACCTTTACCCTGTTGTAATGAACCAACTAAGCATCAAACTATACCAAGCCAAGACATCAACCTTTCATGGGCTTTGTAATGAACCAGCTGGGCATCAACCATACTAGACTGGTAGGACATCAACCTTATCCGGGCTTTGTAATGAACCAGCTGAGCATCAACCATTCTAGGCAGGTTGGACATCAACCTTACTTAGGCTTTGTAATGAACTAGTTGGGCATCAACCATGTCGCGCCAGAGGACATCAACCTTACCGCTTTGTAATGAAGCGCCTAAGCATCAACCATGCCGGGTCGGCAGATATCAACCTTACCCGCTTTAATGAACCAAATGGAAATCAACTATGTTGGGTCGCAGGGACATCAACCTTACCCGGCTTTGAACGAAAATTGAACGTGGAACATGGTTAAAGATTGAATCATTCTTTACCCATAAATTTCATGCGATAACATTCCACATTCTAGATATTAAAATCTCCCGCCTAGTTTATCTAATGCATACGCATCCGCATCTCGTCGCCATTGCTGAATATACTACCTCCCGCCATCGGAACCTTCTACGATCGATCGCCGTGTTCTCAAACTTTTCTCAGACCGCAGTCCTTAGCTGGCACATCTGGGTTTTAATGCGCCTGTCAGATAGGGTTTTATACCGCGGTGGTACGATGCTATTCAGACAAATTCGCATGCCAGCCATTCGCTATATTAAGGTCTTTAATCACATATTCACATTTGATCGCCTGGTAACCAGCTCAGCAGGCATACCGATTATTGGGACTATACTCCATCCTATAAGCGAAAGTGTGGAAGGATACGCCGGTTGGTCTCGCGCTATCGCTTTGTAGGCCCAGTACCCTGTGGAGTTCGCCCACCCACTCGCTTTTAGTTTAGCCCACTGTTTCTTTGCTGCGCTAATAGGTTTTATTAAGCTTTGTCAGGCCGCTGCTTTACGTATATCATGGGGCGGGAGTATAGATTCTTATTTTCAACTTCGTAGAAGTTCCTGTGATGCCCGCTATCAAATTGAGGTTCGTTCGATACAATTGATCGAAGATACCAACCTAGAGGACAATATTCTTCCAAATGAACCAGCAGACATCCTTATCTTTAATCGACAAAGCTCTCACCTCTATCCACTTGGTCGAAATAACTGGCTACCACATAATTTTTGTTGAGTCAAGGCGGTAGGAAGCGGCCCAACTATGTCAATTCTCCATTGAGCGAAGGGCCAAAGGCTCGTGATGGAAATTAAGTCCTGAGCTGGTTATCTCAAGACACTGGCCATAGAATCGGGTCACACTTTGTACGTAATTGCAAAACATCAAATCTCATGGTCAGCCAATAATACCCTAAGTGTGGACTGCCGTTATTCGCTGCTCTGATGATTACCACATATCTCTTCATGTAATTCGCCAATACTCCCGAAAGTGTGGACTCGTGGTGCGTGTTCGCCGCTGATGATTACCACATATCCCTTTCATGTAATCTCTACCAATACATATTGTCCCCCGTTTGGTAGTTAATCACTTTAGGTACGAACCTTCTAGGGATCGTTTAAACAACTTCCTATTAACCAAAGAGAATTTAGCCTCGGATTGACTCGTGAGCTTATTCCTTTCGCTTCAAGTTCTCCTCTGTTGATATATCGCACTATGGGTCCATCCAAGAAGCGGGATCTCGTCTCGCCCGACTTACCCGTAGTGATAATTTAAGAACCGCTGATAATAGATGGTAGGAACACCTGTTTCTATTATCGGAAGAGAAGCTTGCCACGGGCAAATAAGCAGCCTTGTGGATGTGTTCCAGCCTAAGTCGTAAAGTCGCTGCTGCTTAACCAAGGATACATACTTTGCCATTCGGGGGCCTTGCGACTCATACTCTGCGTTTACTTGCCCTACCACCAACTGAAAATCACTTTGAATCAGAAGCTTGTCGGCTGACATTGTAGCTGATAGTTCAATTCCGCTAGACGTGCCTCATACTGACCATTATCAAGGCGCTAAAGCCCAAAACGGATCAGCTCGTTTAATCTTTCCCCGGTCTATTTAAGTTACAAACCGATGCTAGCTTCGGTTTGCCGATATGCCCCGTCTACATTAAGGGTCCACCAGCTCAAGCTGTCCAGGCTCATTCCGAATTGGGGGATCTCTGCTAGAAAATCTACCAGAACCTGTCCTTTTTTAGCCAATCTTGGCTTATACTGAATACCGAATTCGCTCAATTCAATTGCTCATCGAGCCATCCTCCCATGTCGCTTATGGAATGGTGCTCCGTAAGAGTGGAGGTTAGTTAGCACAACAAATGTGGTGTGCTTTAAAGCATGGGCGCAGCTTCATTGCTACCCGTAGGCTAATACCGCCTCCGTCAAGGTGGTCAGACGTAGTTTCGCGCCTAAGGACTTAGTCACGAAAAATACCGCCTCCGCTTTCTATCTCACTCCTTCTCCCTTGAACATGGCGTTAATTCCACCGAGACATCCGAAACCGCCTAGTATACGAAGAGCGTTTTACAATCCTGTGGCCAGCACTGAGGCTCCCAGAAGATCGCTTTATCGCCGAGGGCTTTATCAATATTCTTTATTCCATCCTACCGCCGGACCCTCTGAGGGTAATGCAAGAACCAGTCTGAGCTTGTCTTTAACGAGATATGAATCGCTCTAGAACTGCCAATCTACAACAACCACTGTGACTTTCTGAAGGAAGCCCTGGACTCCAAAATAGCTTTAAGTCGAGCGAGGTTAGATTCTATCCTCCGGGAACACCATGAAACCTAAGAATCAGCTCCGCACCGACCGAAGGCGCGACTTTGAGGGATCGGGTGTCATGCCATACGCCCAGGGAGTTCAAAAAGTTCTCAGAGGCGCTCAAAGTGATGGTCCTGGTTCTTCTGACTTTACCAACATATCATCACAAACCCATGGTTTTTCCTAGTAGCCATCGAATATCTTGGTCACAAACCTCTCGAGACACATAGTCTCCGACATTCTTTGAGCCAAACGACATCACATTGTAGCAGAATAGATGTGGGGTGATGAATGCTGTTTTTTCCGCATCTGGTGGATGCATGGGTATTTGATGATATATTGAGAAGGCATCCAGGAACGATAACATCCCATGCCTTGTCGATATGTTGACAACGGCCTATCCGGGGTTGAGGAAGTTGTCTTTCGGGCATGCCTTGTTAAGATATGCAGTCCTAATGCACACTCTCCATTTTACCCGCCTTTTTCTGGGACTACCACCACATTGGCGCCCACTTCAGTACTTTATCTCCGGGATGAATCCTAATTTCAAAAGATTATCCACTTCTACCTGAATAACCTGATGACGGTCCGGGTGGAAACGCCTCACTTTCTGTCTAACCGGTCTGGCTGAAGGGATGACATTCAATTTATGAGAGACAAATGGGTTAATGCCACCACGCCTCGAGTGAGTCTAGTTAATACATCCATATTAATGAAAGCAAGAACCTCGTTGTATTTGTTCATTCTCCTAATCGGATAGGAGGGAATTGCAGTATATGTGACTATTCCAAATTGGCCTATGAATATTAATCCAGGGGGCTCCACCACCAATCGCCTCCGCCTCTCCGCTGCCAAGCAAGAGCAGAATTGCTATTATGAGGTTTCTTTCGGGTCTCGAAAGGACATGTGAGCCGCTTTCTCATGCTCCAGATCGACGCTTGGTAGCACCGCCGAGTCTAGCTGGGGTTTCTTAGGATGTCGATTGCCTTGCACCGGTCGTAGTCATCATTCAGATATATACCACAACGCTTTCACTGGCAGGCTGTGCACGGTGCCAACAATGGCATTATATGGGCCTAGGTCCTCGACAACCGAAAATAAGACCTACTGAACTATTGGCCCTGCCTTGACGGGGAGAGCAATGTCGCCCATCGTTACTGTGGTTGCCCCGTTAAACCCGGATAGGATTCTGCCAGCCGAACTTAGCCTATCAAAAGAGATGTTCATCTACCTGAAGGCGGGTAGCTATAATGCTCACTACACAATTAAGGTCAACTAGCAATTAAAATATTCGAAATCGTTAATACATAGAGGCACATGCATTGTGGTGCGAGTAGTACGGACCTTGATAGGTTAACAGAGGGAAAGGATAGGCCTCAATCATCGGATCATCACGCTATCCGGGATGTGGATGGTATTCACCAGCTCATTATCGGGCCGCAATGTACCCCCATCTTTGACGCTTAAACTCGATATTGGTCAACACCGGTCACCTAGTATGTAGTTTAGTGTGGTATCGAGGTTCAAAGCGGGAGCCCCACGTCAGTCGCATTCTTCAACCTGGGGTGGCTTCAACCTACACCTTCTTCCGAACATATCTCGATGTGGTCGACCTTGGATTAACCTTTCCACCAAAATTTATGGCTTCGACATCGATTGCTCTTCACGCCCATGGTCTTGTGGTAATCACATCTCGAGACCGGGTTAGCCGTAAGGGATCCGACCGACCTGGTGGGCCATTTGAAGTCAAGTGATCCCTTACGAGAAAGGAGTCTTGGCTGGCAAGAGATGTTCGTGAGGCCTAAACCGCGGGGGTTCCTTATTTTTTAACTAGTCTTGGGAGCGCTTCGTTCTTACTAAACTTCCTTTTTGTTCAGACCGCCCCTTAGTGGCCGCCTTGCCGCTAAGCCGTGGATCATCAAGGTTTCAGAGACGCTTTAGATATTATCCTCCAACGTTGAATATTTATCCCCCCGTCTGTACAATTCCTCCATTGTCGTAGGCGGATCTAGAGACAATGAGTGGAAGAATGGGGTGGTTGGCCCAAAGCTCCTTCGGAAATTCTGGAGGACCGCATCCATACCGATGAATCAACTGCTAGACTACCATCCAAATCTTCTCTAGTGAAATCGCCGGATGATTCGCCCTCCGCCAAGATGGCTCACAGAACCATATTTCCCTTCTATCAAACCGAAAGACAAGTACCGGGAACAATAGCCCACAAATCTCGCTGAACAGTTGATAGGGATCTCTGGGAGTTTATGGAACCAAGCCAAGGTAGGCCCCTTCAGTAGGAACACTGTATGAAGTGGTTAGCCATTTATCAGATACATCATTGCCCAATAAATGCGCATGTGATCAATGATTCGAGGAGCCATCATACATGGTTAAAGACGGTATGACTAAGCTTTCAGGAGGATAGTATGTCTTCAAGCCCCTGACACAAGTGGTAGATGTTAAGGCGGGAAGGAAAAATTTCAAAGGTAGGATATGTGAACCAAGTGGTATAGCTACGCCCCAAAGGCTACCAAGACATTGGGTCAGTTCGACCGTCGACGCCTTTACCGATTTCTCTTGTACGAAGCGATGCATGCCATCACAGAACGGCTGAACGCACGCAGCCTCTTTCGTGATCTGCCTCCACGTTGTTCTTGAGGTGAAAGATCAAGTAGCGAGAGCTACTAGAGGATGTAGTTTATCGTCTCGCTATCGCGATCACTATCGCCAGTGTGATGGGCTCCTTGCCTCTATTATGTTTGACCGGAGGTGCAGGATGGCTACTCCTACCTGTATTTTCACCTTGATCCTCTTCCAAACGAGCCCGCAGGCGGTTGGTCTCTTGCTGCAGAAGATTAGCACGGTCCCGTAATTCAGCCATATGTCTGGCCTGCTCTTCTTGCTTCATTTCCATATCCTGACACCAGCAAAGAAACTGGTCCTCAAGGGGCTGATTTATTGGGTTGCTGGCCATAGCGATAGGATCCTACGAACCGAATGAGTGAGCGGGAACTACCGAAGCTTCGGGTGTGGGGGATCGCTTGATAGCTGACATAGCCAAGCCTCTGACGGTCACCACAAGACTTGCTCGGTCGCCCATGACTGTGCCAATTGTTGTCTTTGGGATTCAGAGCCATTTGGATCACTGGCACTTCAACCCAGCAAGAAGGACCTTCAAAAACAAACAAGGAACCAACGAGGCAGGTCTCGCCGCCTCCGATGCTTAAGCTGACTGGACACTTCAAGATGTATGTCAAGGTAACGCCCCAAAAATACCTTAGAATTTTTATAATAACTTTATTATATATGCTCGCAGAATTTGAGCTAAAATTGGGTTTTTCCTTAAAAACTGATAAATTGTGAAATGTGAATTGAATATGTGAGCATATGATTCAATATTATATGCTAAGATGAGAAATTGATTGAACCTGGAAATAAACCCAAGTGAAAAAGGGCAAAATTTAGAAATTTGTAAACGAGGACCTAAGGGTCAAATGATGTTTAAATGCTAATATGAATAAATAAAGTATGAATGTGCAAATATGAGACTAGTAAGCTTAAGTGAGAGAAATGGAAATGGAATTTAGTAAGTTTTGGCCATGGCCTTAGTAATGGATAAGTGATATTAGGACAACATTTGGTCTTAGAATGCCTGGTTTGAGAAACCAGATTTTGAAGGGAGTGAGGAAAGAGTAAGAGCTAGGTTGAGGAGAAATCAAGGTTTTGTGAGATCATCCCCATTTATGGTTTCCAAGGATCAAGGAGAAAGAATAGAAGTTAGGCATAGAGTTTCAAGAGATTCAAGGTATGAACCCAACCCTAGAAAGTCATTTGGATGTCTGTTAGAAAATCCTAATCCATCCACGTGGTTTTGCCTTACGGTCGGTCTAGATGATATTCGGATGTTATCGGGAGTGATTCCTATATTTGTTTTAGGATTTAGGGTTATTTTGGAGAAAATAGCCAAAGTACAAAAATTGGAAAATCTGGGCACAATTGGGCTCATACGTTGCAACGTAGGGAACCCACGCCACGACGTAGACCTACGCCAAGGCGTGGGATACCCCGCCACGACGAGGTCGAGGTGCCAAAATTGGCACCCCTCGAGTACGCCACGACGCAGCACTATTGCCGCGTAGCTACTGGCCCACAACGAGCAGTTTTGATTTTTGAGCCTCAAAACCTCGTATTCATACATCGTAGTTTAGGACCCTAATAGTTGCAGGAATGGGGGGTTCATAAGAGTATACGAGAAAACGATCGCACTCTATGATCGGGTTCGTTTTGAACAATTAACTCCAATAAACGCATGCATCGCAAATATTTGAGAACAAAAATTATTATATCAATGAAATGTATTTGATAAATGGATTTGATTAATGGCTTCCGCCTGCCGCCCCCGAAGCTTCGCTTGATCGCCAACCGTGGTCAGTCGGGGGGGTAGCCACTTCCCTGGTATCCGAAACACTTGATCCATGATCCGCCAATCGGTCAATTAAAAGGGGTGATAGCGCCGCTTTATCGTAGGGTATTCGAGTTTCCTCGCATGCATTCCCTTCCTTATTTATGAAGGAGGAGGATGGTCCAATTTTTTATGGAAAGTGGGTGATTGGTTTGCGAAATGGGAAGGTGGAGCGCTTGATTTTCACATAGAGCCTATTCTTCCTTTTTGATAACCATATAAATATCCTAATATTTCATTTTGCGAATCGCTTGATCATCCTAAGGGCGGTTACGTATGTGGAGGATGTGTTGAGTCGTGAGGGATCAACAGAAATTATCGGGTCGCATCTTCTCGGGAGTGACTTTACACCGGCTTAGGAGATGGATGTGTCCAGCAATAAATCTTGCGTGCCTTCCCTACAGATCGGGTAATCCATGAGCGGGATTCAGACGTGGTTCTGATCCATGTTCTGTGAGGATACTTGGGCTTAAAGCTTCAATCGGCCTATGGCTTTCTATATGTCCCCGCCTTTTGAATTGGAGAGTTGGTCCAAAGGCCATGGTACCCACAATACTCCTTTTTCAAATTTAGGGAGACTGGGCCCCATTGGGAAAATAATTGTGAACGCCTAAAAATACCTTTTCACTTAGGAGACTGCCTCCCCGATTAAAAATATCAGATCGCTCTAAAATACCTCACAAACACATGTTTAGGTATAAAATAAAGTAAATAAAATTTTTCCGCACTTAAATCACAAGAACGAAAAATATACAACCCGGAAATTTTATAGAAGTCAAATTTAGTAAATAAATGGGGACCCAAAGTGTCCTCAAATGAGGAGTGTAGGTTAAAAATATGAATGAAATTGAAATGAAGTGTAAAAGTGAGAAAAATGAGAAATGGGGATTTGTGCGTAGCCAAACAAGGCCTTATGAGACATGGGGATTTAAGACCACATTTTTGTCTTTGAGAGACAAAACTCTCATTTGGGAATTTTGTGCGGAGATCTGTATATCATCCGTTGAGTGTCGAGTGAGAAAAATTGCGATTTCTCCAGAACAAGAGATTTGGTGATCACAGAATGGTGAAGAACCTTGAATGAAGAATCCAAAGATTTGAGGTAAGAGACAAAAACCCATTTACCCTTCTTTCTTGTGTTTGGGTTTGAGAAAACCCTACTTTAAGTGTGGTAGTTGCTTCGTCGGGTTTGGCCACTTGAGGTTGTTTTGCATTGTTGGTCGGGATTGGTCTGATTGCCAAGAATGGTTAGTGTAAAAAGGAAAATGCTGTTTTCAAAGGAAATGGTCGCTGTAAATTTTGCTCAAACCCTTTGTTCTTGTTTTTGCTATAGATTAAGTTATAATCATCCTAAAGAAGTGGGATTCTAATTGTTAAAGAAACCATAAGAGATAGGGATAAAAATGTATAGAAGGGACCAAAGGAGTAAATTGTAGTTCTAAGGTTCTTAATATGGCTTAAAAGTGAGTTTGGGTAGCTCATGGGTATGTCTGCTTTTGGGTGTTGTTATGGTATTTCAGCTATTAAAGTGAGTTTCACTATCACAACCGAAAGGGATTAAAAATTGAAATATACTATAGGGGAATAATTTCATTTTATAAAGTGTATGTAAATTGTTACCCCCAAAGTGCCCGTAAATCATAAAGTGAGCTATGTAAGAACAAATAATATTTTGCCTTTCAAATTGGAGTAGTATCGATGTAAAATGCAATAACTTGAGTTTTGTTGATCTAAATTAGATGATTATAATTGGAGAAGAAACCTTAGAACCATAGCTTCAAATGAGTAGAAGGGACCATTACCACCGGTATTGAGTTAAGACCCCCGGGAATTGAGAACAAATAGTAGGTAACCCGAGCGAGCCGTGCATATCGATTCGGGCCATTAAATGCCATAACTCACAGCTTGGGTAATCCAAGAGATGATTCCAATTCCTACCAAAAATATACCCGCAGAGCTATAATTTTCAAGGAAGTATGAGCAAAAGATGGCTCATGTGTTCCACAGAATCTTTTCAAATGAAGGAGTATTGGGTAGACATCAATCCTAACAAAAACTGAATAACCGACCATGTGATCAAGGCCATTCATTCAATAGGGTCACGAGGAGGCAAGCCCGCATTGAAGTTGAGATTTTAGACATTGGAACCAAAACAGATTTCCATTTTGGTTTGTTCTCAAACCCTCTCTCTATTTCTAAAATATTTGAATAATTACGAAATGATTTGAATTTTGGGTATGATTGACAAGAAAGTGCTTATCGATTGTGTTTGAAATGATTTGTTTTATGATTCGAGACACCGCTTGTGAAACGAATTCTGTATAAGAAAATTGTAATGAAAGGAAAATAATATCGACATAAATGTACTATATATATACGATTTAAATTATTGAAGGATTTAATGCTCTTAAAAAAGAATTACAGACTGTTAGAATTCGAAGTATAGGATAAATTGGCATACCAATAAGAGTCGAACAAACGTACTCATTGTGGCATACCGATCCGTAGCTCCAATGTGATAGCACGGAGTGTACACCAACCGAAAGTACAGAGCTTTATAAAATCATATTTACACCGGCCCGCAGCCTGCCGGATCATGCCTGATACGTTATCTCGTGCACCAAAGCATAAGTTAAATTCGATAAGGCTAAAATGCAAATGATAATGAGAATGAAAGTGCATGATTTATTATCCTAATGATTTGTTGCATGAAAATACATAGTTCAAGATGACCAATGAATTGTAATTGATTAAATGAAATATATCTTTAAAGGGGTATTGAACAGATTGTTCATTTAAGAAAGTACGAAAGCATTGTCTTATGAAATTGCATGATTTGATTTAAAATGAAATAAAGAGAGAATTGTATAGAACCACTAAGCATGAAAATTCTTAGCGTGTTGTTTTTATCAACGTGCAGGTACCAAGTAGAAAGTAGCAGGACCAAAGATCGCTGGGCACGGAGTCACCGTCAAACAACGCGGAGTATAAGTAAATGCTCCGTCCCATGCATACCATTCCATTCATGATATTTTGTAACTATTTTGCATTGAATTCAATGATGTAAAAGTCTTCATGAGAAAAATATATTTTTGACTCATTTTGTTTGTATTTACATGGAATGTGTTTTAAAGAGAGGTGAACTCTAAGAATATCATTTTGTAAATGTATTTGAAAAGGCATGGAATGCTAAATTGTATAAATGCGTGATGAGTGCCTAAAACACTCATGCCATACCCGCGCCTGTTCTATGGTTTTAGCTTATTTTGCAAATAAATATAACTTATACGCCCGGTTATCCGATTTCGCATTGCGGTGAATGTGTGAAATCTGGGCGCTAATCTATTTCTGGAGCAAGAGAAGAAGAGTAGAAGGCTGGCAGAACGCCGCGACGCCCCCAACGCCGCAGAATGTTTTTTCAACGCCAGCGACGCCTCAACGCCGCGGCTAGCGCGAATTTTGTCTCAACACTATTAAAAGTAAAGTGGATCTGTAAACGAGATGAGGATCGGAAAATGTACGGACGAGGGCACGTGAAAGCAAGAAAGCAAGAATGAATCCGCATCGTTGAGAAGACAGCTTGCTTTTGTATTTTCTCTTTCTTTCCCGAAAGATCACGATGTTTGATAGATTGATAAATGTGTATAACCAAGTCCAAGAGATGTTCTGGGGAGATTCATATCTGGGGGTTTTGTCGTCCTCACAATGAACAGATGGATTAAGATTTTGATTTTATATTATTCATTTATTCATGACTTGTTAGTATCTACCTATATCTCGCGATTTATATACAGCTGTGATGTCCGGGCCAACATTGGTACATCATGTTTGCATCCGAGGCCGAGAGATGAGGATGTCAGGATCTCGACAGAGCGAATCTCTGCCAATTCGTAAATGTGAGATATCCCATCTGAGGATGGCGATTAAGGTTAGAACATTTAAGCGTTTCAGAGCATTAGGTTGGGGTAGAGATACACTCAACCCTGCTAGCGAGATGGGCGGATACACCTCGAGAGAGGGTATCTCGTAGGCACGATCACCCCGCCATCAATAAGTCGTGAATAGACTGAATAGTACTTCATGTAACCATCAGAAGTGGCAGGGGGAGACAGAGCCCTAGTCTCCACAACACAGTAATTTACTAAGATAAATTAGTTTAGTTTAACCTCACACATTAGTTAATTTGTCACTCAAAGCTTACGTCTAGATAATATTCAAAGGCTAAACTTAGTAGTCAACGCACTTCTCCCCGTGGATCGATATCCGTACTTAGGTACACTATATTACGATACGACACGCGTAATTCTACAGCACATAGGCGCATACAAGCACACCACGCCGCCTATCGTTTTTGCCGCTGTCGGGATATGTTTTTAAAGGATATTGAAACAAATAATTATATATTACTCTAGAATTCTTATTTTTGCTTTATTTTCCTTTACAAGCGCCGGTAATTTGGTCTTTCTGTTTCGCGTGTGATTGCAGTCACAGTTACAGTGAGTGCATGCGAACACGTGGTCAAGCTGAACTACATCCATTTGATCCTGAGCCAGAAAGAACCCTACACCATTACGCGCGAGAACCGAGCAAAGACAAAGATAGAAATCTAGCAATCATGCAGGAACAATGAAGAGCATAGATTCGCGGGCCATGAGCAAACAGCCGCCAAAGGGATCCAAGAATGGAATAACCTAGAGGGAATCATGCACCCAAGCCGCTTCAGATAAACATATGATCCATTCACGTTGTTAGAAGAGTTTGCCCACCGCCTACGCTTGTTCGACGGCCATCCGTAGGCCACCTATTCAGTAAACAACTCGAGTTGGAAGTCGACCTTAAGGTGACAAGCCTACAGAACATCTCGTCTACCTGATTGCCCAACAGAACCGAATATGTACTTAACCAACTTCCTCGGTCCGCGACACGATCAGTACAATCTGTCACCGGAACAGGCACTCGTGTTGAGATTGTTCCTACTCACTCAGGGTAGATAAAGCCAAACATTGGCTGACAAGTCAACCACAAAACTCCATTATCATGGAACGACTTAGTAGCTTCCACAAGTTCTTCCCACTGCGAAATTGCACAATCGATGCAAGAGATCAATACTTTTTGACAACTATGGAGAGAACCTCAGCAGAAGCATGACAGATTTCACGAATTGTCAGGAAGTTCCCACATCACATCAGACTGGGATGACAAGTCCACACTTTCTATAATGGTCCGAGAAACGCGATCAGAATAAAGGATCGATGCCTCAGGAGGAGCTAATGAAGAAGACCACCACCAAGCATAAGGAAATCTCGAAGACGCCGCACACCAATCGCATCTAGATAAGATTACACCAAAGAAGGCCATAGTAATGATAACGAGGTTCAAAGAATTCAGTTACCATATGTCGCACAAACTTACTAAACAGCTTGACTAGACAAAGAAGGTAATGCGACGCCATACAGACCAAACCTATTGAGTCAGGTGAATTTCGTGAGGACAAAGACAAGAAAGACAAAATGCCACGGACACCAAAACAAGGTGCTCAAGATGTGTCGAGGTTTAGTCAGAGTCAGCCACACCAACAGGGTCAGTATGGGGACAACAACTATCAGAACCAAAATCAAGGCCAAGGGTGGCGTAATACCTGTATTTAGTCAATGCATGTGGCTATGAATTATGAACAATCGTAACAACATGCCACCATCCCGAGTGAGCCAACCACCGAGAAAAAGCCAAGGGACTTGAACAAGCTCTCTTGCGCAAATGTCTGCCGTGATACCGCCTTTAAGAATGAGACAAAGGCGAATATGTAAATAATTGCCACCTAATTGAACAATCACAAGACAATGGAGAAATTTAGAGTGTATGGGCCAAATGGCCAATCTATCAAAGAAAGGCGCCGGTTCCTTACCATGCAACTCAGAAGTGAACCCGAGATGTGAGGGGAATGAACATGTAAAAGCAGTCACGCTGAGAAGTGGTAGAGAATTAGCAATACAGGGCAACCCTCAAAGGAGCAGAGGAGGTAGAATCGAGAAAGTCATCCACTGCACGAATGATACATGCAGGAACAACCCCAAGAGAAAAAGTTTGGGGGAGATGAAACTGAGGCAAAGGATCACCAACCCATAACCCCAATTCCGTACCCCCAACGTCTAAAGAAGCATGTCGGATAAATAGCTCACCAAGTTTATGGAAGGTTCAAGAAACCGCATTTCAACATTCCGCTTGTTGATGCTCCGAACAAATGCTAAGTTATGTCAAATTTAATAAAGGACATCTCTACACGTATGAGAAGGATCGCGTATTTCAAATGTTTAACCTAACTAAGGAATGTAGCATCCTTAGAGGAAGTCGCAAAAAGTTGCTAAAAGACCTGTGTAGTTTCAATTATCCCATCTAGAACGCGCTATCTTTGAGAGAGCTTGTAGTGATTTAACGCATTAATCCCATGCCCCTATCCATATTTAGACGTCAAGCCAGTGAAGCTCGCCCAACCACGCTCGGCACCCACCCAGCGTACGTGCATCAAAGCATCAAAGAGGTGATAGAAGATGTCTTAGTAGAAGGTTGACAGTTCATCTTCAAAGAGATTTCATTGTATTAGATGTGGAAGAAGATAAAGAAATACCCATAATCTCGTAGACCATTTCGCGAATCAAGGTGGCAATGATTAACGCTCTCGAGGGGAGAGTTGAAATTGAGAGCCAAGCAGAAGACAGTCAAGTTCAACGTGTTCGAAGATGTGAGACATCCCAGAGAGGATACATGCTTCATGACGTAGACCGAGGCTATAGTGTCTAGCCAAAGTGGTCTCACCGATCCTTTCGAGGCTGTACTGCACAAAGACATGTAAAATGGACGGATTCATCGAACCCAATAGAAGGAAATATTTTCAATCTCAGTGAAAATACTAAAACGCCAGTGCCATCTGTTGAACAACCACCCAAGATGGAACAAAAGCCATTACTTAGCCATTTGAAGTATGCTTATCTTGGGATGGCCTCCACCTTACCAGTGATTATTTCAGCGTCCCTGACAGCAATAGAGGAAGATAAGTTATTAAGGGTACTTAGAGATCACAAAATGTGCTCCTACGGTCTCGGTCGTTTTATGGATTCGCCTTCTATGTGCAATGCACTAATTTGCCGGGAAGATGGTCATAAGCCTTCGCTGAAGCACGAGCGATTGAATCCAACCGCTATGAGCAGGTAAATCCGCAAGAGGTATTAGCATGATACCTGGGTTATTTATCCTATTTTTACAAGGCATGGGTAAGTCCGTACAGGTAGTACCAAAAGGAGGAACAACCGGCCATGTTAACCGAGAATAACACATTACTCGCTCTTCTAGAATGCTTCACGGTTGGAGAATTTGTATCGATCTATCTAAACTGGACAAGGCTACTTGAAAAGACCATTTCATTGCCGCTTCGGATAAGATGTCGGATCGACAAATGGACACGAATACTGGCTGCTTTTGATGGATATTCGCCAAGCAATCAGATTGCTATATCCCCAAGATCAGGAGAAGACGATATTCACGTGTCCCGCGGTACATTCGCATTCAGCGGATGCCTTCGTCGTGGTGTAATGCCGCACATTCCAATGTCGTATGATGGCCATATTCTCCGATATGGTTGAAAACAATCGAGGCCCTGGATGATTTTTCCGTCAAAGCCCTTTGACTGCTGAGAATTCGAGGAACTGCTGATCGACATAGAGACCAAACTTTGTACTTAATCGAGAAGTGCCATTTATGGCACAAGAGGGCATTGTACTGGGCATGGGATTTCAAGTAAGAGGAATAGAGAGGTAGATAGAGCAAAGATTGGGGGCCTATAAGAAATTCACTTCACCTCTATTTGTAAAAGTATAAGAAGCTTTTTGGGCCACGCTGGGTTCTATAGATCATCACCAAAGACTTTTCTCGCATTGCAAAGTCATGTTCAATTTAACGGTCCAAGGGACACTACTTGAGCTCGATGCAATGCGGTCTCCGCACGCATTTTCGGCCCAAAGATAACGGTATCGCCCGCTGTAGTAGCACCAGATCGGGCTTCCATTTGAGCTAATGCGACGTAGCGACTGCGATTAAAGCAGTTAAAGCGTAAAAGAGAAAGAATATCCCATGGATCATGTTAGCCGAACTGGCACGATGCCTCCACCGAGCTATGCCACTAATTTAAAAGAACTACATTGCCATTATTTTCGCTTTTTGACAAATTTAGTCTCTATTTAGATCGCCAACAAGGTAGTCGCCCACACGACCACTCGCCATAAAATAATTAATGACCAAAAGGACGCTAACCCATACTAATCCCGTGGTCTTCACAGAACGATTGATTAGCTATAAGAAGGAACTAGACTAGTCATCATCTAATACTACAAGGGCAAGTGAGAGGTCCATGTGAATGAAGACTTCCCATGAGCGCTTTCTTAGCTGCACAAACATGACATAGGTTTGTTGATCATGAATTACTGCGCCAAGGTGATCCCTCCATAATTTAGCTATCAACAAAAGAGGTCACTTGAAACACTATTGTCAGATAACCATCTTAGAGTAGGGCATTGTGTCACCAAGGATCGGAGATGTACCGGTATGAGTCGACAGATTCTAACCACACGCCATTAATTTTTTTACCATGGGTATTTGGCGCCGAGGAAACGTTGTTCAAGATACTCTGACCGGGGCTTTACCGGCCTAGCTATCTGATGATGCTCTATAAGTTCAGATTCACTGCGACAAATGCCGAATAGAGCATTTCTTAGAAAGGACGAATCAGCCATGCACACAAATTCTTAAAAGGATTGATTTATGGGGATGATTTGGTCCATTTCCTTCTTTAATAACTGTAGACATCTGGTCGGGCAAGAGATTACGTCAAGGGTCAGCCAACACCACCGCACTAATGACATAGGTGTGTCAGCCAGGAGCTATTATAGAGCTCACTGCCAGACTCCCAAGTTAATCACAAGGCATAACAAACCCATTTCTTCAACAATATTATTTGAAAGCCTGTACAGCGCGGAAGCGATCGACATCCTCGATACCACCCATAAAAATGCAGGTCAATCCCAGAAATCAAGTCCATTTGAGAAAAATAACAAATTTTCCAGAAGGACCGTCGGGGTAAATATTGAGGACAACTGCATAGCGAACATTCAAAACACCATCTACGCCGCCATCGAATTGTTTATGGAAAGCACGCCACCACAGCGAATCGGGAGCATCGGAGTCACCTGGCAACCCGTGAGTCAGAACACAGGATAGCACATTTAGCCAAAGAGGAAGCGATTTTTATAAATGCCGAATTGACTAATTCCGCAACGAGGCTTAGTGAGAGAACAAACAGACATAAAGTGAAAGATTGTTCGCACGATAAACATATCGCCAGAAAAGAGTTCAAGGTGGGGCAACAAGTCCTCTTGCTTTAATTTCCCTCGATCAAACTTTTCCTAGAAATTGTTAAGACGTTGGGAATAACCAGACCCAAGTTTTTCCACATTATGGAAGCAGTTATGATCCGCAGAAAGAACATCAAAGTTAACACCCAACGTTGAAGCAGATTTTGGGGAAGAAGTTCCATGACAAGCGCACTATTCACCGAAAATACCAGGTTAAGTACGCATGTTATATAACTGGTTCCCAGCACATGAGATTCAGTGTCGCCGAAGCTAACGATATTAAACAAAGCGCTTCGGGAGGCAACCCAGTTTTCTTGAAATTTTTCTTTCCATAGTTTAATTTTTTATTGTTTGTTTTAATTTTGCTTGGTTTTCTGCCTCCTTCCATCCGGGATTTTCTTTCGTCGTTCGCTTTCGTGGCCCGAGACGTAAATTAAATGGAGGATCCACTGGCGAAACCTATTTCGTGGTTAGAAGGGGTCAAAATTGCACTAGGGCGTCGCACCTTAGAACCCGCGAAACGTCGTTATCGCGGCCTCTCTCGCCACGCCGCGACGCTGCTTGGAACGATGAAAACCAAGCCTCAAACGCCGCGACGCTGATCTCAACGCCGCGATGCTGGCGCTACACCTCTCGAACGCGTCACGACGTTGATCTCAACGCCGCGACGCTTTACCACTCTCTGGAACGCCGACATTAATCCCAACGCTACACGCTGATTTATAGCCTCTCGAACGCCGTGGACGTTGGATCTTAACGACTTCGGGATTTATAAATTTCGGGAATGTCGTGACATTGATCTCAACGCCGCCACGTCAAGTAACCCCACCCTTCTGAACGCCGACGCTGAAACCGAATACCATGTTACCCCCGCTTATTGACCAAGCCCCATTTTTTGCCCGGACACCCTGCTACTGAACTCCCACGCCTCCATTGTTGCAGCCTCCGACCTCCCTGTCGCCTCTACCACCACCAATCTTCACCCACCAACGCCAACCCTCCGGCCGTGTCTCGCGCCTCCATCCCCACTCAGTGGTGCCCTAACCCCGGCCCCCGCTGGTCTCAAAAGGAGTTCGACATTTTCGGGGCCGAACTATCCGGCCCCAATCACAGGTCCGGTTCGAGCCTGTAGCACCTTAGGAAACCCCAGAGGTCGGGCAAGCCTCGTATGTGCACCCGAGGTGCTCGATCATTTGTCAAGGTCACCTGGAGTGGCCTCCGCGCCATTCACCCGCGTTTCATTGGTGCTCTAGGAGGTCTAGACCCACCCTTTTTACACCTATGTCGTGGCAAAGCTGAACGCCAAACTGGGTCGGGCAAGAGACCCAACTCCAAATTTCGACCTCACCAATTTGGTCAATGAAGGTGCCGATAGTTTGGCACCATTTGTAAGAATCATCTCTTCATCAAAGAAAAGGGCTTCCACCAACTCGACCACTTCTTTGCAAGACCATTGCGACAAGGGATGGCGATGCTTATGCCGCCCAAATTCTTCTAGCCGCGACAGTGTGGTACTATAATTCATTCCACCCGCTCCCATGTCATGAAAACCGGTTCGCGTGTCAGACTCGCAGCCTATCAACCAATTTTATAATTCAATTCAAATTCCACCTGAGCCTTTTGATCGGCTCTATGAGTTGCCCGACTACCCTGAGATCCTCAGGGTCTTGACCAACGGGCGGGGTGAGTGGAAGCTCAATAGTGAAGGGCACGCCGTGCACTTCAAGGCCAAATATTTGGCCTATATTCCCAAGGTATGGCATCACTTCATCAAGTCGCCTCATTCCACGACGAACGTGTGTGAGGTGACCACTGTTGCGTTCTCGCCAACTACGCCATCATCCAGACATACCTTTCGATGTTAAGTGTGTTATCGAGATGCCATCCTCCATAACCGGATGCGAATGAACCCGGGGCACCCCTTTCATACGGCCATGGCGCTCAAGCCCTTAGAGGACAATGAAGGCGATACACCCGTATTAAAGTTTACCATGGTCAAGTTTGACAAACCGTGTAATGTCACCGAGGCAATGTAAGATCTTCGGCAATGAACCTCGGACGAGATGAGCTTCACGAGTATCGTGCTCGCTTGACTCCTCGGTGATCCCCGGTGACTGGGTGCGGCATCATTCACCACCCACCTCCGCCACACCACTCTGATAAGCTCCATCCGGCCTCAGCCTCCACCTAGAGGACCCGCAGTCAGCTCTTGTTTAACCGCTCGATAAGCTCGACGAGACCCAAGAGCATCTAGTCCTCATTACCCGTGATATGGGAGGCTTCCAGCTGACATGCGCACCGCCCGGCTAACCAAACACCATTCTCCAAATCACGGTCCCTCCAGCACAACTAAAATTTAACTTCTCGCCCACCATCCACCGCCGCCGCCGGGCCAGCAAAGACACACCGTCACTGTGGAGTCTTCACCCTCTCTGTCTTTATTGCCAGTGGGTACTGACCCATCCGCTTGGGGGTGTATAATTTGCTTGCTAGGTCGCACAGCTTTGAAAGCGATGGGTATTTTATTTTAGTGTTCCCTGCTTTAGTTTAGGTTAGGCTTGTTTTGTTCATTTTAGTATGCCAAGTCCTGTGGTTTCATTATGTTTGTTTGTGTTAGTGTATGATTTTTGTGTTTAGTTTATATATATATATATATATATATATATATATATATATATATATATATTTTTTTTTTTTTTTTTTTTTTTTTTTCGATAGGTCATTTCTCTGCTTTTGTTATTTTTAGTCACTGGGAGTCCCCGGTATTAGGATATGTTGACGTTGAGAGTGTTTAGGTAGTAAAGATGCCACGCTGAGAGTCAAGGATCTCTTTAACCGAACCACACAATCATGGCAACATATAAATCCAGAAAGGATTCTGTGAGTGGTGTTAGGATGCTCGGCACTTCAAAGTTGAATAGGTAGGAGGCAAAGTGAATCACCTCCGATATTCAAGAAACTATTTCAAACAAGCCTATCACACTCACACATAGATGACCCCAGGTATGCCTAGGTGCCGAGCCCGGCTACTGAGGTTCAACAAACCCTGGGAGTCTCTAAACACCAAAGTGATGGGACACCCTAAATAAAAGAGGATTGCCTTCGAGCCCCAAGTAAAAAAAAAAAAAAAAAAAAAAAAAAAAAGAAAAAGAGAAAAAGAGAAAAAGAGAAGAACCATATGAACATTAAGTGGACCTTTCTAATTGGAATCTCGGCACATTCCAAGGCCTTCTGCCCAATGCCCTCGAGTCAACCGCTAGGGAGCCATCAATTTCACGTCTGCTACAGTGCATTTAAGATGGAAGTTTCCTTACGCCTTAGGGCCCTTAGATTTAGTTGAGTGTCTGGGTGACGCTCGAGGGGGAACCGGAATTCCTGCCCCGAAACCAACCGGGTGGGGAGTCACCAACTAATCCCCGCTACATGAACACTTAGCATAAACTTACGGGCACTAGTTTTTTTTCTTTTATGCGTAGGTATGTTAATGACTACAAACGGTGCATTCCTATCCTTCCGTAGTTAAATTCTCCCAACTAGGTGAGTTGAACTCAAGTTTGGGGGTGTCGGAACCAAGGTACACGCTAGAGGTCATTTATTCAATGCACATAGGGTCTTTGGGAAAGGCTTACCTCGGAGGTTGAGGCGCTTGTCAACTGCACCGAGTTCAAACGAATTCTTTCGAAAGTCGAATACCCTTACGGATCCCCTGAAATTCAAAGAAACAAGCAAGATTTGTGAGTCGGTCCATCTTGATCCTTCGTCTATCAGCATGTGCATCACAACTTATGTTAGGTTATAGTATGTAGGTTGAACCGGCTCAGAGTCGCTTCTGCTTGGGACAAGCAAGAAGCTAAGTTTGGGGGTGATGAGTGCCTAAAACACTCATGCCATACCCGCGTCTATTCTATGGTTTTAGCTTTATTTTAAAGTTAAATATGCACTTTATAGCCCGATATCTGATTCTTGCATTTTGTGCACAAAGGTGGAATGGCGCTTGGGACCATTCGAGCAGAGAGAAGAAAGGTAAAGTCGCCAGAACGCCATGATGCCCCAATGTCGCTGACGCTCAACGCCGCGACGTCCCAACATCGCTGAAGCTTCCTCAACGTCAGCGACACGCTCAACGCCGCTACCGCCGCATGAATTTGGCCTCAACATCATTAAAAGAAAAGGGACAAGAAATCGAGAGGAGGATCGGAAAACGTACGGACGAGGGCATGGAAAGCAGAGCAGCAGCGAACCAGATCAGTGGAGAAGAAAGTTGCTTTTGTATTTTCTTCTTTCCTGAAAGACTGCTGATGTTTGATAGATTGATTATGTGTATAACCAAGTCCAGTATGTTCTAGATTCACATCTAGGGTTTTGCTGAACCCCGCTACGCATTGCATGGATTAAGATTTTGATTTTATATTATTCAAGCTTATTCAAGACTTGTTAGTATCTCGTCTATATATGCGATTTATATACGTATGTCCGGGCCAACATTGGCATGATTTTGTCGGGTATCCGAGGTCGAGAGATGAGGATGCCCAGGGATCTGAATAGAGCGACCCTCGGTCAATTCGGTAAATAGAGATATCCCGATTCCGAGGATGGCGATTAAGGTTAGAACATTTGCCGCTTCTAGAGCATTAGGGTTGGGGGCAGAGATACACTCAACCCTCGCTTAGCGAGATAGCGAATACACCCCGAGAGAGGGTATCTCTTAGCACGATCACCTCCGCCATCAATAAGTCATGGCTAGATCGAATAGTAATTTCTAGGTAGTAATCCATCAAGTGGCGTGGGGAGACAGAGTTCTAACCTACAAATAATGAGACATTTACCAAGATAAATTAGTTTAGTTTAACCTCACACATTAGTTAATTTGTCACTCAAAGCTTACGTCTAGATAATATTCAAAGGATAAACTCAGTAGTCAACGCACTTCTCCCCGTGGATCGATATCTGTACTAAGGTACACTGTATTACTTGATACGACGCGTGCACTTGCGCACATAGGCGTACACAGTTAACACACCACGCTTTCGGCCTATCAATACATTATTCAAGAAAAGTTATGGGCCCTATTTGAATTAAGGAATGTATATATATTCTTTTATGTCAAAGAATGTGATTAGGTCATGATATCATATACCCATAAATAATTATGTTTTAAATGAATATTAATTATTCATATTAGAAATGGGTATATGAAATGTGTTTAAATGAATAGGTATTTAAAAGGTAAAAGAGCGTTACACTTAGTGGCATCGTGAGCCTAGGCTTGTGGCGGTTCTACAAATGATTTTGAAATTTTTGTAAATGATTTTGAAATTGTTTGTGGCATGCATTGCATTTGCATTTAAAGGATGACGGACTCATGGATCTTGTCGGTCTTAATAGGTAAGCATGTGGAAAGTTCAGTTCCAATATTAGTGTCATCGTGAATAGAGTCTCTATAGATCATTCATTAGAATATGAGAGTATGAGTTTCTGGGAGATTTGATCGAGTTTTCATTTAGAGAGTTTGATGTGATATTGGGGATGGAATGGTTGTCCCGACACCAAGTGGTAGTTGATTGTAGAATGAAGACAGTGACCTTAAGGACACCGAGTGGTGAGGAAAGGATTTTTATCGGCGAGAGGTCGAACCACCTCTAATGTGACATCCTTCATTACCGCTTAGAACTATGGTTTGAAAGGGATGGAAGTCACTTGGCATATGTGATAGATACCGAAAAAAGTGGAGCCTATTTTATCGTGACATCCTCATTAGTTATGAGATGGTTGATCTTGCTCACACAACTCGCGATGACGGAAGTGCAAACGAAGTGTCAACTTTGAAGCTAGCGATTGTGCTACCCCCGAGGCGCCGCGAGGCAGTCAACAACCATCCAACGAGAGTCTGGATGTGCAAGAGATAGTCTTTGATTCGCTGATGGGCTTTCATGTGGCAATGGTTCGAGACCGCTCTTAGGGATTTTGGAGAGGTCTCCCTAACTTATGCAGAGGTCCAGGAGGAGATTCCCTCGCGCATTGATGGTCAGTTAGGATAAAGCAATTCCATCTTGCCAGTGAGGTTGTTAAGCTTCGACGGCCGCGTTGAATTTATATTCTCAGCACAAGCTCCTCCCGCGGAGGTATCGGGTTCCCTGAGTTAGAAGGAGCCGTGAGATTATCAATCGCTAGAGGTCGCTAACCGGCGATCCTACGCCTATGCACCAATTGTATCCTACACTACTCGGATGCCTCGTGAATCGCGCGGCCGAGGGAAGGGGCGAAGAATATGTTGTCTCGGTCCCTGCCTATGCTTGTAAGTGATGAACCTCATGTGTGGTTGAAGACGGAATGCTAATACGCGAACCGCAACTCGCCCAAATATGGAGCCGTACGCTTATTAAATCGCTATGCAATGCCTAGGCATATTTTCGCTATTGCTCATTCTAATGCGTTTTGCGTGCAAGCCATTACGACTATCCGTAATACAGACCTACCAAAGATTCGAATTCCAGCCTCAAATGAGGGATGCGACAGTCGCGACTTCACGCTTAATAGGCCATTTCCTTAACCACATGGCACCGAAAGCTCTTTAGTCAAATGGGAGTCGAGATCCCTGTTGGAGATGATAGGCCAAGTTGAAGGCGAGAAGGTGGCCCGAGTAGAGGCAGAGAGATGCCGCCGTTACACGGCTCAATGGGCCCGCATGGATGCCGATGCGGCGGGGAGTGCTAGGACATAGGTGGAGTCCGAGTTGGCTAGGGTCCAAAATGCCCTGGCGATTTCAGAGGAGGCTATGTAGAAGGCGGAAGACGAGGCTAGCTGTCTAGCCGTTGAGCGAGTCTCTCTACTTCTAGAGCTCGGGACTAGTAAGGATGAAGTGTTCGTTATCCCGCGTAGGGCCTTTAATGATAAAAAGGCCCGAGGCTTATATGAGGTGGCTTTGACGTGATTTTCAACTATGGTTATGGTTGTTGTGCTTTCACACATACATGTATGGAAGTAACCGTGGTTCCGCACGGATGCCGATTAACGCCTAAACCGTTATCCCTTAAAGAGAAAAAGGCCTTGGAGGAGGCTTATGAGGAGGGTCTTGACGTGATTTTCAACTATGGTTACGGCTGTTGTGCTTTCACACATAATATTTATGGAAGTCAACCCGTGGTTCTTGACGGGATGCCAGACACGTCTAAGCCGTTATCCCCAGAGTTCTTTATCAACCCTCGATGCCCTCGGGAGATGTCCCTGTCGAAGCTGCGACCATCGATGTTCGCTTAGGTGAAGCGATGATTGCGCCGAGAGGAGGTCTCACGCAGTCCCTTGAGGTAGATATTAGCGAGATGGCAGAGCATCTCTCACCGCCGAGGTCAGCCGAGTAACATCCCGATTCTTCTACTAGAGTAACCGAGGAGAGTGAGGGTTAATGTCTCTGGCGGGAGGTAGGGGTTGTGTTTTTCCATTGCTAGTTGAACCCATGTTCTGTATCCCTGGTTTTTGTTATTTGTAACCAAGCTCCCTAATAAAGAGTAAAAAGGTTTTCAACATGATATTGTTTCTTTCTTCTTCATTAATCAATGAATTCGGGCTTATTTAGTCAGAGGCACAAAGTTTTGGGTAGACATGTATCCGGGTCTAGATGAACACCGATAGACAAGGTTCATTTGCCCTCCTTCTAGCACCTCCTTACCAGGGCTTCTTAATGAACTAGCTAGGCATCAACCATCCTGGGCCGGTAGAACATCAACCTTACCTGGGCTTTGTAATAAACCAATGGGCATCAACCAAACTGGGCCGGTAGGACATCAACCGCCTCGCCTTTTGTAATGAACTAACTAAATAACCATACCGCCTAAGAGGGACATTAACTCTTTACACGGCTTTGAATGAACCACCGGGCATCAACCATACCAGCCAGATTACATCAACCTTATCCGGCTTTGTAATGAACCACTGGAAAGACCAACCATGCCGGGTCGGGTTAGTAATCAACCTACTAAGTTTTGTAATGAACCAAACAGGTATCAACTACGTCGGGCCTAAGAAGACATCAACCTTACCCGCTTTGTAATGAACCAAAATTGAATCAAAATCCGTCAGGGGCCTAAGAGGATACCATTAACTTTACCCGACTCTTTGTAATGAAAAATTGACCGAACAGCAGGTTAGAGATTGAATCATTCTCACTTATAGTACCTTACAAGTAATAACATTCCACATTCTGTGCAATGTGTGTCCCGTCTAGTTTATCTAATATATGAAATTAGATTCGTCTGGCCATGCAATATACGATCCTTCCCAGTTTAGCTTGAAATTTTTGGTTGACGGATGAGCCTGGTTCCTCAAAACTTTTTCTCGTGACCAGGTCCCCTGCTTGGCACATTCGGCTCTGTCGCCCGTTGTATAGGTTTGCTAGCCTACTATTGTGGTACAATGCTGATTCGTGACAAATTACGTCGTGATAGTTCATCAAAACATGTCAAGGTCTTTAATCACACATTTAATATTCACCGTCATATCATTTGAGTGGCATATAACATTTCATGTTGGGACTATAGCTCCATCCCATAAGTAAGAGCCAAGGATATGCTGCATTGTCGCGGCCGTCATTTTCAGAGTCTAACGCACTCTTGGTGGAGTTCGTCTACACCCACTCTGCCTTTAATGTAGCTCCAATCGCTTTAAGGCGATCAATAGGGTTTTATTGTGCTTCTACTGCCGCTATGCTGATATCGTAGGGTGGAGATAGATTCTTATTTTCAACCACGGCGTAAGCCCGTATGCCCACTATCAAATTCGAGGTCCGTTGTCTCGATACAATTGACCGATATACCAAACCAAGAAACAATATCTTCTAGATGAAATGAGACATCCTTATCTTTAATTGATGCGGAAAGCCCCGCCTTCGTCTCACTTGTTGAAATAACAATGGCTACCAAAGAATACCTCTTTTCTGCCGTGGCGGTAAGAAGCGGCTCGACTATGTCAATCCCATCGAGGGAAGGCCAAGGCCTGCGGATGGAAATTAAGTCCCGAGCTGGTGATCTCAAGACGCAGGGCTTTCCACCGGCATCGATCACCAGTGTACGGTAATCGCGCCAAATCTCATGGTCAGCCAATAATACCCCGGAAAGCCGCTGGCTCAGGTGCCGTTGTTCTCACGCCTGGATGATTACCACATATCCTTTCATGTAATTCGGGCTAATACATATTGTCCCCTTTGGTAGTTACACTTTAGGTACGACCCGCCTAGGATCGCTTTAAACAATCGCCTACAACCAAAGAGAATCACCCACCGATTCGATCTTGTGGAGATTTTCTTTTCCTTTCATTTAAGCCTCCCGTGCTGATATATTGCACTATGGGGTCCATCCAAGAAGGGGGAGACTGTCCACCTAATCCTACCCGGTATTGATAATTGAAGAATCCACTGACAATAGACGGCAGGAACACTATTTCTATTATCTAAGAGAAACTACTACGACGACTAAGGAGTTCGTCTCTCACATGTACTCCTAGGATGTACCTCAGCCCAAGCTAAAGCTTCCTGCTGCTTAACCAGGATACATACTTGCCATCTCTGTCTCAAGGACTCATACTCAAGGCTATTTCGTCTCTACCACCAACTAAGAATCACTTAATCGAGTCATTTACGACACTGGGTGAGGCTCAGGCTGTGCCTAATTCCTGAACTAGATGGCTCATACTCGATTCATGTTGGAGGCGCTGAAGCCCAAAAGGATTGCCTACTCAATCTTTTCCCGGTCGGAGATTTAAGTTGCAAACCGATGCTAGCTCCGGTTTACCGAGATGTCCCGTCTACATTAAGGGTCCAACAATTCAAGTTATCCAAGCTCATTCCGGATTGGGGCATCTCTGCTAGAAAATCTGCCAGAACCTGTCCTTTTTTAGCCCATCTTGGCTTATACTGAATACCGAATTCGCTCAATTCAATTGCCCATCGAGCCATCCTCCCGGACAAGTCAAGCTTATGAATGGTGCTCTAAAGAGGGAGGCAGGTCAAGAAAGCACAACAATGGGGTGCTTAAAGTATGGGCGGTTTCTTTAGTTGCTACCGGAGGCACGTCGCCGCCTCGAGGTGGCCGATCGGGTTTCCAAGGCCAAGGCACTTGTTGACTAAAAATATTGGCCTCTTCTATTCTCATCCTTCCCTTGAACAGTATAAATACTATTGAGATTATCCAAACCGCCAAAGCATGCCAAGAGTTTTGCTACTCGTGGCCAGTGCGACTAAAGGTTTTGTAAGACACCGCTTGATTACCGTGAGGTTTGATGACATTCTTATTCCATCCAACCCGTCGTCCCTTGGAGGGTAATGGTAAAGAACGACCTTAGACTCCGCCTCAGGAATCGAGAGATGAACAGCCCTAGGGTGGCCAACTGGCTAGTAAGTTGCTATACTCCTTTTCTGGGCAGGTCGGGACCCAAAATAGCTTTAAGCTGAGCGGGGTTGGCTTCTATCGCCCTTCGAGTCACCATGAAACCCAAGAATCGGCCCGCACTGACTCCCAAGGCGCACTTTCAAGGATTGAGCTTCATGCCATACACCCTTAGGAGTTCAAAAGCCTCTTGCAGGTGTTCAGCATGGTCCGGGCGTTCTTTGGACTTTACCAAAATATCATCAATGTAAACCTCTATGGTTTTTCCTAGTAGCGGCCTGAACATCTTGGTCGGCTAACCTCTCGAGCACGCCGCCTGACATTCTTTAAGCCAAACGACATCATATTTTGTAGCGTACAAAATGCAGGGGTGATGAATGCTATTTTTCCACGTTCGTGGATGCATGGCATTTGATGATATCCCGGTAGTTGCATATTCAGAACAACAACATCCCATGCCCGACCGACAAGGCCGACTCATCTCGCTTATCAGGGGGTGAGGGAATTGCCTTTTTCGCATGCCTTATCAGGATCTCGTGTAGTCCATACACACTCTCCATTTACCGCATTTTTTCGGACTACCACCACATTGGCCAGCCACTCCGAGTACTTTATCTCCCTGATGAATCCTGCTTTCAAAAGATTATCAACTTATGCCCTCGAATAACCCGATGACTCGGCCCGGTGAAATGCCCCCAATTTCTATCTAACCCACTTACAAGGGATGACATTAAGTTTATGAGAGGCTTGTAAGCGATTAATGTCGGCCATGTCTGAGTGAGTTCAGGTGAACACATCCATATTACGGAGCAAAAACTACCGTATTTGTCTTTCCTCCCACCTGAAAGGAGGGAACTAACATATGTTGATTTGGTCCAGCCCACCTAGGAATATTGATTCCGTGGGTCTACAACCATTCGCCCTTGTCTTCCGCCCGCTTGGGCGGCGAACAATTCAAGTATTATGAGGTCCGTCCCGAGGGCTCGACAGGAGCGCTTCTCATGCTCTTGTACCGACAGCTGGGTAACACCGCCGGAAGCCGCTAGTCAAGCCGCCTCGTGGAGGTCAATTTTCCTGGCACTGGTTTGGTAGATGCTTATTTGATGGTAGGTCAAGGGCACGACTTTCATTGCATGCAGCCAGGCACGACTAATGATGAGTGTTTAAAACGCTCATGTCATATCCACGCCCCATTGCCACGCTTTAGTTATATTTTATATATTAATAAGTGTGTTATTGCTCGATATCTGATTTTTGGATCTTGTGTGCATTGCAGGTGAATTGGGTGGTTTTCAGAAGCTTTTTGGAACTGCAAAGAAGAAGAAGTGAAAACCCAGTTGCAACGTCGCGACGTTTGGTCAACAACAGTAAAAGTCAAAGAGCTGCCCAACGTTGTGACGTTGCGACGTCGTGATGTTCTCACGATTCCTGCATCATAATTATATAAAAGACGGGAGACCTAATTTTTGGAGTTTATCGAAGAATGTACGGACGTGGTGGGAAACGTATGTGAGCAAACTCCAAGAGATCGAGAAGACCTATGTTTTATTTCTTCAAAACATTATTGATATATAGAAACTTCATGCTTGAATTAAATTCATATGTTCTAGATCTATTTATGGGTTTTTTGAACCTCCCCGCTTCGCTTGTATGGATTAAGGCTTAAATCTTATATTATTCAGTTGATTCATGATTTATATCGATTGTTCTACATATGTGGCTTATTTTCATGGTTATGTTTGGCCAACATTGGCATGATCTTGCTGGGTATCCGAGATCGAGAGATAAGGACTCCCAGGGATATGAGTAGAGCAACCCTTGGTCAATCAGCGAATAGAGATATCCCGATTCCTAGTGTGGCGATTGGGGTTTGAGCATTTAAGAGTTTTAGAGTATAGGGTATATGCACCCAACCCTACTCGCGAGATAGCGGATATACCTCGAGAGAGGGTATCTCGTAGGCATGATCACCCCGTCATCGAGAAATCATTAATAGACTGAATATTAATTCCTCTAGATAAACTTCCATCAAAGGAGGCAGGGGGAGACAAATCCCTAGTTTTCACACTAAAGTAATTTCATAAGTTAATTAGATTTAGTTTTAATTCCATATTTTAGTTAGACATTCATTAAGAGTTTAAGTCCATATAATATCAGTGGTCAATTTTAAGAGTCAACGCACTTCTCCCAGGATTGACATCCCAGACTTAGGTATAATGAGACATTTGGATATGACGCTGCACTTACGCACATAGGCGCTTTACCTAGTTTACACAAATCACACATCACGCAATCAACCTATCAGCTAACAATGGCATTGTACGGGCCTGCAGTCCTCGACAACCTAAAAATAAGACCCGCCGAATCCACCGCCTCGTCGACTGGGGGAGAGTAATGTCGCCATCATTACCGTGGTTGCCTCGTTAAACTCGGATAGGATTCTACCATTTGAACTCAGCCTGTCAAAAGAGATGTTCATCTGCTTGAAGGCAGGCAAATGTAATGTGTCATCATACGCTGTGGTCAACTAGCACTGCGCATATCGAAATCGCTAATACATGCAGGGCACGAGTGCATCGTGGTGCGGAGTAAATGACCCTCGGGATGGATTATTAAGGGAAAGGATATAGGTCAGCCAATTGGCTGGATTGCTCATACTATTTAGATAGATGGTATTCACCAGATCTGTTATGGCCACTCGCACACCTCCTCTTTTCGCTGCTAGAATGATACCTGGCCGCCGCCCGCCGCCCCAGCATGTAGCTCAGCGGGCCGAGGTTCAAAGTGAGCTCGTCAGCTTCTATTCTTCAACTCAAGCGGCCTTAGTTCCCACGGACCGTCGAACATATCTCCCGAGGTACGGCCCCGACAACCTTTGCAACAAAAAATTTCAGGGCTTCACATCGTCGGCTTCTATTCTTTCAACCGCGTGGCGCTTAGTTCCTACTGACCACTCGAACATATCTCCGAGGTGGCCGCCCGATTAACCTTGCAACAAAAAATTTCGTGCTTCAACATCGGCTGGTTTCAATCCCATGGTCCCTCATGTAATCACATCCGTAGACCAAGGTTGCGCCGTGCGGATCCGAATACTAAATCGTGGGCGATTTAAGTCTGGGTGATCTCGGGGATGAGTAAGGAGTCTATCTTAAAGATGTTCGTAGGGGTAAATCGTGGGGGTTCCCTCGTGTTTTTTTTTACCAACCGGTGTTTCCGGGTTCTTACTCCGACTCTCCTTTTGTCTCGGGATCGTCCCTTAGTGGCCTACATGCTTCTGAAATGTGATCATCACGGCTAAGAGGTCGCCTTGACATTGCCTTTCCAAATGTTGAATATCTATCCGCCTGTCTATACAATTCCTCCATTGTTATATGCAGATCTAGAGACAGCGAGTGGAAGAATGGGGTGGCCTACCAAATCTCCTTTGGAATGAAAACTTCATCCATATTAGTAATGAATCAATCATGACAATGACTCAATTCAAATCTTCTAGTGAAATCGCTATGATTAGTCCTCCCGCCAAGAGTGGTTTGCGTAAAATTGATATTTCCTTCTATCGAACCGAGCATAGGTACTAGGAAAGAATGTAACCCACAACTCGAACGAGTTGATAGATCTCTCGTGGGAGTTTGTGGAAACTGCCATGGTGGGCCCCATGCTTTCAGTCGGAACACTTACATAGTAAGCGATCAAGCTCCCGCGCATTGGGCATATTGCCTCGCTGGAAATGCAGCATGTGATAGCATCGACCAAGGAGCCATCATACATGCAAAAGTGGGTAATAGAAAATCCACTCCGGCGTTCGTAGATCAAGATGTACCGCCCAACTGTGGAGGATAAGATGTCTTCGTAACCCCTGACAAAGGGTAGATGTAAGCATACGCAGGCGGTGCAACAAGGTGATATGTGAACGAAATGGCGGGTGTTAAGCCCTCGTGCCACGCGGCACATTGGGGCCTTCTCCGACCGTCATCGCTTCTACTGATTTCTTCGTGACTGACGATGCATGCCATCGAATGTAATGGTTGGAACAAATAAATTTTACTCTTGATTTAAATTCTCCACGAGGGTCTCTTTAAGGGTGAGATTAGGTAGCGGAGAGCTACCGTGAGGATAAACATCGTCCGTTGTCGCATCACCGTTGCTCTGCAGATGGGCTCACTCTATTTTGTTCGACCGGGAGTGTGATTGGTCGCTTCTCGCGCATTTTCACCCCGATCCTCTTCCAAACGAGTCCGCAGGTGATCATTCTCGCTAAGACGACGCGACGGTCCCGCACTGCAAATTTATATAACCGGGCTCGCTCGCCCGTTTCCATATCTTGACACCAAATAAGAACCGTCTCAAGGGGGTTGATTTGCCGGGTTATCGCCATAGCGATAGGGATTCGACGAACCGTGATGGAGGAGCGAAACTACCGGCTTCTCGTGTGGGGGATCGCTTGATAGCCGACGTAGCCAAGCTCTCGCACGTCGCCAATAAGATTTTTTGCTCGGGTCGCTCCTACGTGACCGCGCCTAATTGTTGTCTTTGGGATTCTCATAGTCACCGGATCGTCGGGGCATCAACCTAGCAGCAAGGACCTACAAAACAAACAAGGAACTAGTGGTGGTGTGCCGACCGCCTCTCCGAAGCTTAAGTCAGATCGAGAAATCGGGAGAGAAAGTACGCGGCCATCAAGAGGGTATTCAAGAGTCTTTGTAGCACCCCTTTCCGATCCGACCCTATTGCCGGATCCGAATAGGTTCCGGGATCCTCATTTTATTATTTTTATTTGCTTTTCATTTATTCATTTTTTTTAAAGTGTCACGACCCGAATCCCTGGCCCGACCTGAAGGGCAGATCCGAACCGGAGCCCGATTTACTCCGACCGTTTTCATTTATCTTATCAAAACATTTTATTTATGTCATTTCGTTTTAGGGTTTTCAATTACGCGGAAGCATTTCAAATGGTAGGCCCATAAACATTTACCTTATATGATTCGGCTTACTCAAATGGTATATCATGCCTTTACAAAATGATATACAAAACAATAGTTCAGAGTTTAACTCTTTTGTTCACAAAATGTCACACTTTCAAAAAGAAATGATATGCATATGACGGGGTATATACTTATACGTCGCAACTTTCTCTATGACTCTATGCTTCTTGATCTAGCCTTCTTTCCTGTTTACTCGAAACCTGCGTATAGATAAAATCACACGCCTAAGCATTTTCATGCTTAGTGGTTCTATACGCTTCTATTCAAATTTTCGGGCTTAACATGACATGCATTTATCATAAACCATGCCTTTTATATCAAACTATACCATGTTTATTCATTTTCACATGCTTTCACTTTACAAATCATCGATCATATCAAATATGCATTTTCATTATTACAACCAATTTATTTAACTCAAATCATGAGATTCAAACATATACTCCCAAGGATGTATTTAATTTACAAATCCCATTTACACTCATTAAAATTTGTTATTTCACTTTCACATTCATGACGGATTCCATTCGGTAAATCCCATCATTTTTGTCATTCTGTAATGTGCTTACACATTTAACTATTTCGGTCTCCTATCATGACGGATGCCAATTGGTGCATCCCACCATGTGGTCACTTAAAAATGTCATATGCCATCATGATGGATGCCGATTGGTGCATCCCGCAAAGTGGAACATTTTAACAATGCCATACACCAAAGATGATCGATACCGATTGGTGCATCCCGCCATGTGGGACATTACACGGCCTCGGGTTTGCCTTCATGACGGATGTCGATTGTTGCACGCAAGATTCTGCGATATCGATTCACACCCGAGACGCCAAGAATCGACCACTCCGCTTTGCAACTCAATTAATCACTCACATGCTATTAATTGTTAAACATTTCAATTATCACATTTTCAAATCCATATGCACTTCGTAATATCATTTCAAGATGATGCCTCATTCTGATATAATCATTTTCGCATTTATTCGGGTATACTAACAAAACATTCCTTGAAATAAGTGATGGGAGGGGTCATGAACAAAACCGAAGCTCTTCTGCTCTCGCTTCCTTCCTCGCGATCTGTCCTAGGGTTAGGTGATTTCACCCGTCCCTAGTCAATAACAATTACGCCACTCTTTTAGTGGATAAACAATTATTATACATTTTTAGTGAATGACAATTTATCTTCAAGTAATCTGCCGTTAAGACACTAAGTCTACCTAAAGACGAACTCGCCGAGGCGACGAGGTACAGTACGTTTTTCCTTTAGTTTCATTCTTATTTGAACCCCCATTAGTAATTTATTAGGGTTCCTATACTATCGTGTACAAAAACAAGACTTTCGTAACAAAATCCAAAATTCAAGGGCCTGAGGAATGCGAAATGCTACGTCGCGGCGTAACACTACTCACTACGGCAGAGGGCTCGCGTATGGCTTTCTTGTTACGCTGCGGCGCATCCCGAGGGTTACAGCACTTTGGCCTTGCCACTGACGTGCATCCCACACCTTGGCGTAGGGTCTACGTTATGGGCGTAGTCCCTACGCAAGGCAGGAGCCCGATATGCCAAAATTTCCAGTTTTGCTCTTTTGCGATATTTTCTCCAAAATCACTCAAAATCTCAAAACAAAACATGAGAATCACTCCCAATAACATCCAAATACCATCCTAAACCAACCATGAGCAAAACCCATGGATGGATTAGGGTTTTTCTAACCCAAACATCAAATATAACTTTTTAAGGTTTAGGTTCATACCTTAAATCCCTTGAAACTCTTTGCCTTAGCTTACTTTTTCCTTCTCGATCACTGAAACCAGAAATGGGGATGATCTCCCACCAAAAGCTTGATTTCTCCTCAACCCTACCTCTTCTCTATCTCTCTTGCCTCAAAAAACAATTTTGCACAATGGCCATTCTAAGACCAAATATGCCTTAAGTTATGTTTTCACTCTAAGGCCATGTTTGGCACATCAAAAACCCATTTTTGGATTTAAGTTGTCTCAATTTACCTTATAGCACATATATCACTTATATTTTGTGTCTTAAACACATAAACATTTTCTCAAACAGAATTCTTAGTCCTCATTTCACCAATTCCAAATTTGCCCTTTTAAACTCTGTGGCTTATTTCCTGCCAATCAATTTCTCATTTTAGCATATAACATTTAATCATATAATCACATTATTCATTTCACACATTTCACAATTATCGCTTCTTGAAACCCAAGTTTGGCTTGGATTCATACTCGAACAGTAAAATAAAATTATTATAAAAATTATGGGGTATTTTGGGACACATGAGCCTTCTCCTACTGCGATTCCTTCCTTATTTACGTAAGGAGGATCTATGATCCACTTTTTATGGAAAGTGGTGATCGCTCGCGAAATGGGAAGCGGGCGCTTGATTTGTATGTCGAGGCCTCGTTTTTCCTTTTGATAACCGTTATTCGAATCTTTCGCCTTAAGAATCGCTTGATCATCCTAAGGGCTGCTACGACGTGATTTTGTGGAGGATGTGTTTCGAGCTACGAGGGATCGTACCGAAATTATCGGGCTGGCCATTTTCAGACTGGGCAGCCGACTAGGAGATGGATGTGCCCAGTACAAACCCGTGAGGCCTTCGCCGGTGGATCGAGTAAATCCACAAGTCGGATTCAACTGTGGGTTCGGGACTGCGGTTCATGTGAGGATACTGGGCCCCTCGCCCGTAGTGCGGCAATTTCGCCCGGTTGGCCCAAATTTCTGGCTTTGATATGTTCAGCTCAATCGGAAATACAATAAAGCGCCACGCATTCCACAAAATCCCTCCCCGCCCTCACTCGCCATAAGGCATTTTGTCTTCCATCCGAGTTCCAAACAAACCCTAGACAATAAGGGAGGAATACAATGTGTTATCTGCTTCACTACAAATGAATCACCCGTAACAAATAAATCTCCACAAACTATATCTTGTATAAGAACAACGTTTCTTTGGGTTTGATGTCCTAATGAGGTTTTTCTTCGTTTTCTCGACAAGTAGCCCTCCGAAAGAAAAATCTCGTGACTCGTTGAGTAGTGTTATCGTTGATATCGACGTCGCCTTCAATTTTATATCAAATGTGTCATTATCGTGCTTCGTTCAAATTCACTTTCTTCTTCTTTTCGACGACTACTATGTATGATGTTTTTTACTGTCATTTGAATAAAGACGAAGTCCCGTAAAACATACTCGGGAGCAGCATTGTTGTGACAAGCATAATAAGATGTTAAAGACTTGTCATCTGATGGACCCCCAAATTTTCCACTCCGCAACCGCATCAAGAAAATAAAGGGAAATGTGAGTATATATATATCATTAAAATACATAGAAATGCCCCCATCATATATGCAAATAAGCATGACCATCGAGCCAATATATTTCTTTTGTACAAATGCTCCCCGTAGCAAGGGTTTTTCTGGTGTTTTGATCAAACGTTGTTTCATCAAGTTTGTATATTTACGGGGAGGGTTTTCTCATCCTTCTCATGAACTCTTTACATTACAATATACATTGTTTATAATCTAGAATAATAAATAAATAAATAAATAAAAATCATAGAGCCAATGGTCGAATTACATGTCAACAATGACTCGAACTAACTTCTAAGGGGCATGGTTAGTACCTAAGCTTTCAATAGAAATGTCAAGAATCATCTCTTATTGAACTTCATCTAACTGCTCCATTGGTTCCATTTATCGAGAAAACTCGACCAAAAAAGTCTTATTCATTCCCATTAATATGACAATATGCAATGAAGATAATAACAATTGAACGATTAGATTAAAGATGAAAACTTATAACGTTAAGGGAATTAATTAATGAAACATGAAGGAGAGAACATCTATAATAGAATTAACTCCGTACCATACATCACTAGAGAAGGGAAAGGAAGCTCTAAGAAAGATGTAATTTAGAAAGGTCTCGTTAGCATCCAATTTTCCAAGAAATATCCTAGAAAAAGGTTTTGCATCGTGGAATCGATACAATTAGCTGGTAAATATAGAAAAAACGTATGAGGTGGTAAGCAAGAGAAAGGATAGGGGCCTTTCCAAATGAATCAGAAAAGGAAAGGAAAAAGCAATTCAAGAAGATCGTAGGACCCTTCAAAACTCGCTAAGCAAGCCAGTGTGGAAGGCTACCACGTCACTTCAAAGGCCTCATGTTGTATGAAGGGAAACTGCTCTGTTTTTCTGTCATGCCTTTCAAAAGGGTGCTTCAGGTTCACAAAGCCCCTTTCATACTCATTATCTAAACTGCTGAGAAAGTTCTTAGAAACTTCTAGAAGACAATGAGACCTTGCTAAGTGTCCTAGAAAGGGAACTCATAGTAAATAGATGTCGATCACTGGGAAGAGCCTGCGTTGTTTCAAGACTCCGAGTTTTGTTTTGCAATTGAATTCCTTCTCTCTTTCTAAATGTTCCTTCATTTTCTTAGAATCCAAATACTCGGGAGATATTTTCTCCAATGACATGAGCTAAAGTTTTTCATTTGAGAGGAAGATTGAGGTAACTAGCATGGATCATAGTGAACTACATTTTTCCATGGTTAAACTATTGTTTTTTCTCCATATCGATCTTCAATTACTTTGAATCGATGATTTTTTTTATTTAAATTTTCTCCATTTTGTGCATAATGAATGCGTTGGAAACTCAGGGATTCCATAAACAGCGAAATCCATAAATCAGTTACTTAGGTAAATTAAAATGTAACATCCAAGGGAATAAAAAGATAAGTTACCTTTTTAATAGCTCATGTGAGGACTGTAAATTGAGCTTTGATAAAATATGCTGAAATTCAAGATGGGAATTAAAATTGAAACTCATTCTTCTTTCTAACTTCACATTTTCCTCATATAGCCATGGCAGGCTTGCAAGCGGAGTTACCAGTCTCATTTAAAAGATCTGAAGGTATACTTCCTCACAGAAAGGAGAAGTCCGTGCTTTGGAACAAGAAACCTCAATGCCTAAAAATGTTTGTAGTTCTCAAGTCCTTTATTTCAAATTCCTCGCCTAATGAATTTGAGCTTCTACTTCTTAGAGTACTACTTGTACTAATCATGTCATCAACGTAAACAATAAGTAAAGTAATATCATCACCATCTCTTAAAGTAAAGAATGTGATCCGTCATCGCTATAATAAAACCTTCATCAGGTAGCTCAACCTAAACAAGTCCATGCGTTTCATGACTGCTTCAATCTGTATAAGGCCTTCTATAGTTTGCACACTTTGCCTTCTTTTGGTGTAAATCCTAGAAGAGGATCCATGTAAACTTCTTCTAACAAATCACCATGAAGAAAGACATTTTTGATGTCAAACTGTTATAAAGACCAATCCAAATTTAATGCAAGAGAGAGTATGACTCTGACAATGTCCATCTTAGCTATAGGAGCAAAGATCTCTTGATAGTTAATTCCATATGTTTGTGCATATCCTTTGGTAACCAACCTAGCTTTGTATCTGTTGATTGTCTCATCTGACTTGTACTTCATGTAGAAAAGCCCACTTACATCTTGCATTGCCTTCTTCCCATAGGAAGCTCCAAATCCATCTCCCCAAGTGTAGTTTTTCGAGAGCCTTAATTTCTTCTATCGGAGCAGCATTTCCATTGAGGGTCTTCAAGAGCTTCCTAAAAATGACTAGGAATAGACATAGAAGACAACTTAAGAGAAAAACCAAGATGAGCCTTATATAAACGGTGATAAGAGACAAATTCAGAAATAGGATAGACAACATTGGAGGATTTGTTTCAGAAGCCAAACTCAAGCCGTACCTTACGACTACGAAGGGGATATCGCCTACTTTGATCAGCTTTAGGATTCAACTTAGATGTTAAAGGTAAAGAATTTTGTACATTATAATCAATCCCAAAAGAGTCATTTGATGGCATGGTAATATCATCGAGAGGAGGTTCGAACTCGAGGGGACACGCCGCTGGTATCTTTTGTTCTATTCGACTAATGTCATGGAAACAATACTTCGGTCTTTTCCGTCCTTCTTTGCATTCGGACTCCGGCTTTCATGAATCATCCAAGTCAAAGTCCTCCCCCTTACTTGAAATCCACCACCTCTTTTTTCCTAACCACAGTCTTTCGTCTTCCTTGCTATTAATCTCCCCTTGAAGAGGAACCATGTCCACATCCTTAGAAAAATAAGACTCACGCTTATTGAATTGAACATCCATAAAGACATAGTATTTCCCTGAAGGAGTGTACAAACATTTATAGTCCTTTTGGGAGTTAGAGTAACCTAGAAAGACACATTTAAGAGTACGAGAATCAAGTTCATCCCTTAAATGAGAATGGACATGAACATAACATATGCAACCAAAAACCTTTGGACTGAGTTTCAAAACAAGAAATAGAAACTGGATGACATTTGCAAAGGTGTTTGATAGTCACAACACGAGTAGGCATTCGCCTAGCGAGGAAGACATTAATCATGATAGCATCAACCCAAGAACGCTCGGGGAACATGCATAGTAAAGCATAAATCCCAAGCCACTTCTAGAATGTGGCGGTTTTTACGCTTTGCTACACCATTTGTCAGGGTGTGTATGTCCATGTCGCTTTTGGTGAATAATTCCATTTTCTTGAATGGTAACAAGGGACCGATGGAAACTCATGACACTGTTTAAATGGAAAACTTTGATATGCATATTAAATTGTGTTATGACCATCTTTGAAAATTGAGGAGTAACATGCAAAACGTCATGTTTAGATTTCAACAAATCTACCCAACTCACTCTGGTACAATCATCAATGAAAGACAATATTTGTGACCCAAGGCAATGAAGGTGATAAAAGGCCCCAAACATTGTAAATAAATGAACAAAAGGAACATGGCTTTTATCGAGGCTTATTTTGAAAGGCACAATGATTTTTAAAGTATAAATGCATTATTCATTAATCACTTAGAAACTAAAACGATTTTGAATAAGTGAGGAAACAAACGTTTCTAAGTAAGGGAAAAGTTTGATGACCCAATCAATAAGTAAGCATAAAAGAATCTTTTATCTCGTTAGGATGTCTCCCTTTGGCTACTTGTGGAATGCAATATGACTTCGTTGTAATTCCTGTCTCCTTCCAAGTAATAAAGACCCCCTCTCTCTCTACCAATGCCAATCGTCGTCTTCGTAAGATTGTCCTGGAACACAATGTGTAGAATGAAAGGTTATAAAATAGTTAAGATTTTTGGTAATCTTGCTAATTGAAAAGAGATTATTAGAGAGGTTAGTTGCTAGTAGGACAAAGGACAACATAAGTATAGAAGAAAATGAGACATTTTTTTACCCTAAGATTGCATAGAGTCCTACTTCAAGAACTCCAGACATTTCTAATGTGAAGAAAATAAAGAATTAAGAAATGAAAGATTACTGGTCATATGATCAATAGTTGTTGAATCAATAACCCAAGTGTTAGTGCCAACATATACGAAAAACAAACCAGAATTACCTTCCTCAAGAGATACTCGAGTCACATGAGAAGTGTATATTTGAGGATTATTTGTTACGTAAAGAACTCCGTGTAGATTTTTTATTCTTCTTTTCATCTTGCTTAAGTTTGTACCACTCCAAATAGCCATGCTTCATCCAACAAACATCTTTGGTGTGTCTTGTGTTGTTATAGTGAGTGTTGAAACAAGAAAAGGGGTTGGAAGAGCGAATGTGAGCCTGGGTTAAGAGTTGTTCTTTTGGACAGTAAGGGACGACACTTCTGATCAATCTTCAGTTCCCATGGTGAGTTGACTTTGATCTTCATGACGAACTTGTGAATAGTTTCCTCTAACCTTGGTAAAAGAGAGACAACCAAGATCCGACCACTAACTTGATCCAGATTGTGATCAAGACCAAAGAATCAATATATAGATTTTATCCTCGTAAAGGCGTTTCTCAAAGCCTCAACATTTGCACACTCCATATCATTGGGCCTACGATAATCAAGTTCCAAAAATATGGAGTTCAATTCGTTGTAATATTCTGAAAGAGGACGACCTCCTTGGCATGATTGGAATGATTTCTTCATCCGTGCTCATGACTTGGAGAAGAATCCGAGAATTCAAGATAGCTCTTCCCGACAATATCCCAAACCTCTTAGCCATTCTACACCGAACAAAATGTGCCATCGCCTTGTCAATATGGAATTGATGAGCCAAGACTTGATCATCGAATCTATAACCTCCCATTCATCATAGCTTGGGTCGTTTTTTACAGGTGCAACCTTCCTTCTTGTGATATATCTCTTATTCCTTTTGCCAATAATGCATCTCTATAATTTGAGACCAAACACAATAATTTGTACCATCTAACTTGATAGATATCATTGGAAAAGAAGTCTTGTGAACAATCACTATATATGGCTTCTTGTTATCAAGAATATTCAACTCAATTTTCTCAGACATGATAAGGAACTGAGAGAAAGAGAAAAAAGAAGAAGAAGGAAGAGACCAGGGTTCAGACAAAGAAAGACAACATCGGAAGAGTTTCTTCCCAATGGCTTTGATACCAAATTGAAAATTGGCAGAATTATTCATTTCATTTATCTCAAGGGTATAAATACAGAGTACATGTGACTATTTTTGGATTGTCAACCAATCAATCAATTAGTAAACTAAATATAGCTAACATAATCAATCAAATAAATGTTGATTTATATGCTAATTCTATCCATCCCATGTAATTTTTTTTGTTCAAAGAATTTGTTGGTTTAATTGCTGAATGAGATTTCTTACTTTTCTTAAGAAGCAAAGTTTTCTCCTCTTCAACCTTAGAATCTTCTTTAATGTATCTTGTTCTCCATCTTCTTCATTGTCATCATCATTCTCTATCTCTTCATTCTCATTCATAGTTTCTTCATCCTTGTTCAGCATTTCTCCGTCCTCATTTCCTGTTTGTTCATCCTCGTTTCTGTTTCTTCACCCTGGTTCCGTTTCTTCATCCTCGTTCCCCGTTTCTTTCATTACACTTTTCTGGTTAGTTGTTGGAGTAAAACTCTCACTTTTCTGGTTAGTTGTTGGAGTAAAACTCTCCCCAGATTCTGTTGATCGATTTTATGTTGTTGTAGCTGACATTACTTTCCTTTTGGTTTTAGGCAGAGACCCTTGCTCTTTCTCATTTTTTTTCCAGAGAGCAGCAAGTACAGGCAACTCACCGAATGCTGTTGAGCTAGATCTCTTCTGCCTTCATTTGGTTCACCCCAGCATTGGATTCTGCATCAGTCTCAGAAACTGCACCATTGTTTCACCCTTTTGTCTTTTCCATCCCTACAAAAAAGTATTTAAAAAAGAAGAAAGAAACCACAAGCAATTCATAAATATTCAAGGACGTAGAATCATAAACTTCCCAGAACAGAAGTAAACATTGAAGAAAATCATTACAATACATGTTTATGTTCCAATTTAATAATGTAGTATTCAATAATCAAGTTGAGTAAGGTCTTATTTGAGTCAATATGAATCATCTTCCAATATGACTTGTTTATGACCCATGATCGTCCTATTTGTTCAAAATAAAATTTTAAATGAGTCAAATACGTTAAGATTATAATCATGTTTATTCAAAAACAAATTTTTCCCGATGTAGATTGAGCAAAAAAAAACCTATTTATTAAATGGGGTTTTGCAGGTCGATATAAATTTAACTCAAATGCGATTACACTCAACTCAAACAACAGAAAATTGTGCTGGGTTCAAGTGTGGTGTGAATGTGTATCAAAATTAATTTGTTATCCAAGTGGTAAGAGACTCTTATGGAAATAACTTGATGGTTATAGTTTAATCATGGTCTAACTCTAGATAAAGACTTATGCCTTCATATCTGATCATGCTAAACTATTCCTTCCCTGCAAAAAAGATGAGAAAGAAACAACCAGCAGATCACACTTACTCGAGTACAAGCAATATTCACGAACTGAAAGAATCCTTTTCTGGATCAGGGTGAAAACACATTCCAAACCTTTCCCATTGGTTGAGGATTAGTTATTATGGAGGAAAATGCCCTTCCCAGTCCAGCCTTCCCAGTACTTTCTAGTAATTATTCCTTCTGGCTGTGTTTATCAGCTAAGAAGGTAAGAGTTTCGTTATGCGCCCTGAGGAGAAAAGGACTTGTAGAAATATAAAGAGGGTAAAATTTTAAGAGCAAGCAATAATGAGATGATAGTTCATTAGCAATTTAGCAGACATTCAAATCAAAAGCAAATTCTTTTGATTGACAAGATTTGAAGAGAATAGTACCTTTCCATTCTTTATCTCATGCCAATCAGCGCCTGGACGTTTTGGAACTTCTTGGAGATATGATCAGTTCGAATTGACATATCTCCTCGAAACTTTCTTTGGTACCAAGATGAAGCTTCAGTTGGGTACTGTTCAAAGTAATGCAAGGAAACAGTGAGGTATGACAAAAGCATTAGCGTGCAGACAAAGATTGAAGCTTGTCTGAAAATTTATTAAGAAACCCACACATCAGAAATAATTTCAAAAAGGAAACCTAAAAGAATTTCCACAGTGGATATCATGAAAGTGACAAAAAGTTCCATGCTTATATTAGAAAATCTTAAATTTGATTTCCCAAACGTCTATGATACCAATTTTGACTTGTAGTTTAGATATTCAAGCATTTGACGACCTATTTAAGAGTGGCTTTCATGTGGCCATTCCATGAAACTGACAATATAAATTACAAATCTTCTCGGGGTGCTTGAAAACATATTAGATGCATGTTGTTACATCAGAAAGGTATGCCTTCTCTGGTGAAATGTCATCTGGTCTGAAAAATCTCCTCACTTTAACCTTGGTAGATTCAGGGTCAGCCAGCTTGTACGACTTGGATAATTTGATCTCCAGTAAATGGCAAACCACAAAAGGTTTGAGCCTGGTATTTTTCCTACTCTTTGAGGTATCCATGGCCTTGCTATCAGCTGTATGTAATAATATAATGGGGGCGGAGGTAGACAAAATCTTGAACAGAATACTCGGCTCCTTTGAGGCTAAAAGTTGTCTTGGACATTTTCACTTTAAAGATTTCCTTCTCTTTCTGAGTTTCCTTCATTTTACAAGATTGACAAACTCCGTTTCCAAGGCCCATGGTATTGATTGAGAGACAAAAAAAAGCGCCTCTCTCTGGCCAATACAAGATTCTACAATAATATTCTAATGGCAATCCTCTCCTTCTCCTCTCCTCTGCCCTTGCCCGGTCAATCTTTGGTATTGTTTGCATTAGCGTCTTCCTGTGCTGATATCCCCAAGGTGTCAACCGGATATCCATGACCAATTGTTTGTTTAACATCGCCCAGATCAAATACCAGGCAGTCATTGGTGAGAAATACCTCTCATTAGCACTGGTTCCAAGAACTGTCTGAAATCCTCGCAGCATCAGTCTGCCATGGACCATTTTTCTGCCATCAGAATTCTCAAACATGTACTCCACAAAATATATAGTAGAAACATCATCTGAGTCATCCATTTCCACCAGCACAGAACTACCAACAGCAACCGCATCTCCACGAACAATAGCCCGTTTGTAAAGAGTCTCTCCTGCACATGTTTTGTCCCCCGGCTGTCCGTCCCATGTAATTTCTTTATTAGAAGAACAAATTTTGTTGTTTTACTACTGAATAAAGTTTTTGATCTTCTCTAAGAAGCAATGTTTTCTCCTCTTCAACCTCAGAACTTTCTTCCATATTTTCCTGTGTATTTTCTACTTTTCATCTTCTTCATTCTCTATCTCTTCTCTTCCTCGTTCCTGTTTCTTCATCCTCATTCACTTTAAAGCCACGTCCCCCCTCTGGATTTTTCTGGCAAGTAGTTGAATAGAACTCTCCCCAGATCCTGTTGACCAGTTTTGCGAGTAGCTGGATATTACTTTCCTTTGGTTTCATATTTTTTCTCTTATCACAAATTCTCAGGCTTTGCTTTGGCACTGTACTAAGCTGCAGTTGCCTTCCCAGGCAAAGAACCCCTTTACTCTTCTCGTTTTGTCCCTAGAGCAGCGAGCACAGTAACTCACGTATCACGCTATCGCTTTGCTTAGACAATATCCCATCTAAGTTTCTGTAATCGCTTGTATTGGCTTTATCATATATTGGATAAAAGAAGTTTAGCATGGATCAATCAAAGAAAGGTTATCTTCCCAAGTCACATGGGATCTACCTTTCTAAGGACATGTGCAAAAAGACGGATGTCGAAGTACATAACATGCAAAATGTCCCTTATGCTTCAGCTGTAGGGTCAATTATGTATGCTATGATGTGTACAAGGCCAGATGTCTCCTATGCTCTAAGTGTTACAAGCAAATTCCCTCAGTTAATCCCTGTGAGAGTCATCGAGCGCGCCAAAAATATTCTTGGTACTTGAGAAGAACTAAGGATTTGTTTTTGATTTATGGAGAGCCGAAATACAAGTACGTGGATTTACCGATGCTAGCTTTCAATCCGATAAAGATGATTGCAAGTCACAACCGTTACATATCCATCTTGAAATGGTGGTGTCACAACTTGAAGAGTTCCAACAGTCACTACAACAGGCCGACATATTGTCGCCCGTGGCCGGCAAAGAGGCCGTTTGATCAAAAAGTTCACATCGAACTAGAAGTGGCT
>JAEQBH010009017.1:0-56079 GCA_016808115.1 Tetrastigma voinierianum | reverse complement strand
TGATGGAAGGGGAATATGATTAGTTGTGAATCCATCAACCAAGAAGCTCCAAAGAAAAAGGGAGAGGCAACCCCAATTTGTTACACAACCTTGTTAAGAGCCGAATCACTCTTAGAGGAGCTCAAGGTCCGTGTTTCAAAATTAAGCTGAGCCGCAAACCTTCTCGAAGAATATATGTGATTTAGATCAAGAAATAAAGTGTGTTTTTCTAATCCTAGATACGTTGTAACTTAAGAAATGTATTGTAATAGATCAAATGTTTTGATATTTGAATGGATTTCCTTTAGATTTGCAAATCGGTTGTTCATAATATATGAATTTTATTTATGTTTCTTATTTTAGTTTCTGATTTGGGAATCAATTTAATAATTTATTCAAAGAATAAGAGCTAGAATGATGTGCAAATTTAATCTTGGAAACATAAATTGCATTTAGTTTGAATTTGCCATAAGTCTAGGATATGAAGGTTATACGATCAAGTGAACAAAACAATTTTCTTTGAGTTTGTGGTATGAATTGAAGTGAGTCGAAGGAACTCATTGAAATAACATCATCTAAATTCTCATCCACCGATACGAGTCAAGAAAATCCCCTGTGGTTAGCCGCTTAATCAACCCAAATTCTAGAACTTGTTAGATTACTGATCAAGGCGAAATCCTAGGTGATAATCAACAGAAATGATGCAGCCATCCCTTGAGTTTGAGCCTATCTAGCCATCCCTATTCATATGCTAACGCATATACTTCGCTCCAAATGAGCCAAAATAAGCCCTATTTTCAAAATAAAACCAATGGAGACCAACCCATCCTAAAAGAACTCAATCCTCCAAAGAAACCCGTGATTACCAAAGAATCAAAGAGAGGAAGAAATAAAGTTCGGGGAGTGTAAATTTTTCGAGAACTCGAGGAGAAAATATGTAAAAGGAATGAAGAGAAAAAGATCTACACGTAAAATACGCCAGAAAAAAAGAAAGCCTGAAGGAATAGGTTTTGTCTCGGGCCCGACTAACAATTAAGTTCTGTGGTGTTCAACACCTAGTACCCTAATGCCATCCGTATGGGAGTTACTAACCCAAAGTTCGCTAAGAGTGTTGGAAAGCCTAAGAAGACAAAACATTGCACTATTCATGAATGGTGACAGAAAAAGAAAATCCCCCGGTTTGAATTATGAATGAGAAATGGGAGCATACGCTTTAATAGAAGAAAATCAGCAGTGGTATCCCAAACACGGCCTGGGGGGAGTTTATTAAGGAAATTACAAGGAGGAAAAGAGGACGCCAGATGAGTAAGAAAGGAAAAGGAGTATTGGTAATCTTAACCTAAAATTCCATCCATCCTGGGTACCCTTACCCAAGCCTAACATTACAAGCCCAAAAGACTCCGACTGATCTTTAAGGTTGTAATCACTCATTAGCGGAGATCAATATGAACAACAATCCTATGGAATTTGGAAAATCAGGAAAAGATCAAAACTGTGAACATCCTCTAAGGGTTAATTGACTCATTAAGAAAATGAGAAAGAAAACCAACTTACATTTCTCTCACAGGAATCAATTAACTATACTGCTTTGTGAAACAAATTCAACAATTTCTTATGTACACTGATTGAGTAGAAATTTTACTCTTTATCCGACTTGAAGTTTAATATTACGTAAATCTGGGATGTACTTCTTAACTTTCAATTAAATTACATAATCGCAAAATGTAAGGTAAAAATGTCCTTTGTTTGAGGACAAACAAATCTTTCTTTCTTCGCCAGGGGACAAGAAAATTTTAAGCTCGGGGGAGTTTGATGAGCTTAAAAGTCATCTATTTTCAGTCCATTTTTCGATTGATTTTTATATAAAAAGACTGATGAGTATAAAAGAATATGGAATAAACTTTCACTAAACCGGCCAGGTGCAGAGAATTCAAAAGAAAGGTAATTTACAAGAAAGGCTGCACTGTGGCCGAAGCAAAGATCGATATAATCACACAAGGAAGTCACAGCCAGTGAAGCGCAAAAGGATTAAAGAATTTAATGTCATGAAGCTTTACGTAAATCAAAATGCATATTCAAAGCTGTAACTACAAAGCTCCAGTCGTAAATGAAGCGTAATTGAAGACAAAACGAGTCGAGGAAAGAAACTCAAAGGCAAGCAACTAGAAATTGATGAAGAAGAGACATGATGTCGCTTACATCCTTCGCAGGTCGCGACGCACTGTAATTCATGCTGGATAATGAGGTCGCTGACATCATTCAAATGATCATGGCCAATAGCTGTGGGAAAGAAGGCCGCGATAACACCGGTCACCGCGACATCAATTGTAAAGACTGAGGTCACTGGCATCAAGAAGATGTCACGACATCTGGCCGCAAAGACCAGCGGCGATAACATCCGTAGTCGCGATACCACTACAGATGAGGTCGCGATAACATTTAGTTGTCGCGACATCAAATGCGCACACGAAGTAAGGTCGCGACAAATTTTGCTTATCGCGATATCAGCTACACCAAAGACACGTCATACCAAACAAAGACTCGCGACATGATCAAGACAACAGAGGTCACGGCTAAGAATTGATGTCGCGACATCAACAACCCATCGGGGCCATTTTAAATCGCAGCCCAAAAAGAAGTGCACAATAGTGGCCCAACTTCAGAACCTTATAAATACGGCGCCAAGTACCGAATGAACGCAGCTCGCGACCGAAAGAGATCTCGAGGCCGGGCCTCAGATTTTAATTTTCTTTCTTTTCTTTCTTTTCTTCAGCTTTTTTTTTTAGATTAGTTTAGTATTTCATCTCAAATTTGATCCGAACGCTCACTCTAAAGCTTAGTTAAATGCATATTCATATTTCTTCAACCATCGCTGCGTTTGAATTCCAGACAAATTCGAATCTCTGTCTCAGCTCACGATGCTCGCTTCTTGATCGCTATTTCAATGTATGGTAATCAGTGATTTGATTCCCGCTCTTCCATTGAATGACGCTATCGCCGAACATCTTTCCCGCATAAATTTTATTCAATAACTCCGGGCCAGAAAGCTACTTGTCGGGTCTTTGTGTATTTTCTGTTACTCGATCCTAATGCCGTGTCTCTATACCCAGAAATAGAATTGTCTCAAGCTCTGATTTCCAGGAGGCCCTCTGAGTGACACAGAGAAGGAATTCCTGAGAGTAATGAACAATTTCTGAAAGGTATGAGAACCTAACAATGGTGATCTAATGTGCTCTATGTAATTAAATCGATAAATCTCTTCTCGCTTGGAGACGAGAACGAGTGGAGCAATTTATCAATTTAGGCACACAGAGAGTTCACCTCACCCGATTAGCAACCAACTCGTGTTAGCGTAGATTCAATCAAGAAGGATGAGTCGCCTAATTTGAGGAAGAGGAACCAAAGATAGTGTAGATCCTGTGAATGACTATATCTAGAGCTCGACATACCATGCTGTGGGTATGAAGTATCAAAAAAGAAAAATACCTGCACAAGGCAACCCAGATTGAAAAGTAGTTATTTAACACTGCCTTCGAGAGAGAAATGCTGAGGTTTAGATAATGAATCGTGGGGTTTGAGAGATCCAGCTACATCTATTATATTCCTGACTAGCTTTTAAATCTCATCTAATACAAAGATCGCTGCATTCTCGTCTGAATTGATGTTTCACAAGAGCATTTTTTCAATGCCTTTGCAGAGAACTGCTCAATTTTTTAATTTGTTATTTTTGTATTTCAATATTCAATTCATTTATTATTAATTTGATTCTTTTTCTTAGGTTTTATTATTTTAAGTTGTCAAAGCTAATCTAATCATTTCCATCGAGTCCAAATAGTGTAGATTTCTGAGTAGCTCTGTGGGCAATTTGATCGAGAATTTTAAGATCTCTCGTGGATCGATATTCCACTTTAAATCCAATTTACTATTACTTGTTCGACCGTGCACTCATAGGATAAATCTGATCAAACCACTCAAGAAACAATTTACTCCAATTGAAACATCTGAATCCAATCTCAAACAGCTACACATATAATGGCCAATAAGTTTACGCCATCACGGATTAGACAATAGTCTGGGCAATAGTGTTACAAATTTGTACATGCTCAACTGGCCAACAAGTTTTATGGCTTGCTGTTTAGGATTAGACAATAGTCTTTCGGGCAATAAAGGTTATAAATTCAGACATGTCTTGTCCAATAACAAGTTTGCGGTGGCGCTATCACGGGATCTAAAGAATTTGGTAGATCATTCTGACGAAAGAATAGAAATGCTAATTTGGACATTTAAAAGAAAAGAAAAATAGTTTTTCATAAAAGGGTTGTTTTTTAACCACTAACTTTTAATGGCCATATTTAAAAATATTTGTCAGTCTCGACTTAATCCTTATTAATGTAAGTGTGTTTTGATTTCAGAAAACTTTATGATAGGAAATGTAACATTGATCCGATTCTGTGCCAGAGCGCCGAACTAGAAAGAACACTGTGCTTGAGAGAAAGGCGAAAATATCGTAAAACTCATTTATGGTGATGAAAGGCCAGATCAGATCAAGGACAACGAACAAAGAGCTGTAAGGCCTCCAATCACCGATACAATGGGAGGACTTTTGGAGACCTATTATTCAGACACACTCGCAGAATCGACAGCCCGCAGCTTGATGCAAATAATTTCAACTAAAGCAAGACTGACATAATGGTTCAACACACATCGTCATCCTACGTAAGACCCAAATGAGCATCCGGGAAGGTTTCTTAATGGCAAATACAAGAAAGTTGAATGGTGAGACTGCAGGTCATTAAATTGCATTTATTTCCATTTTCTAAGAGATACGCCAGCCCACATGGTATGAATCTCACCATATGGTTCTCGTTGATACTGGGAGGAGCTTAGAGGCCTACTTGTAGATTCTTCCCCCATCACTCACCTCGTAGAGACGGAGGGAGATAATCAGGAACTCCAAAGAGGGAAGATGAAAGCCTTTACGTAGCATGGGAGAGATTCAAAAGGTTGCTGAAAAGATGTCCGATGCATGGGATGGACTCAAGACCTGTAGAGTGGACATAGTGTATCATGCCTTAATGATACATCTAAGGGCATTATTGATGCTTCGTGTCAGGAGCATTCAAACGTAAAGAGCGTCAAGAGGTAAGAGATTCGGATTGAGGACCTCAAGCAAATGCACATGTGAAAGCTCCATCAGAGTTTTCAAGAGTAATTGGCAGAGGAAGAGGAGTCATGGAGTTGAGCAAGATGACAGCCATGGAGGCAAAGTTAGATGCCATCATGCATAGAATGGACAAGCAAGAGAGGAAGATGCACACTGCTCATGAAATAGGAGCAGTTGAGAGGGAACTATCGAGATGGCGCTTCAGGTACTCCATCAAGAACTGTTGCTTTATGATGCTGAGGAGGTACACAAAGCAGGAGTGCTGAAGCACTGATCAGAACGTGCGTGCCCATGTAATAGAAGTGTCGTAGCACTAGCAGGAGTGCCGAAGCACTGATCACGTGCCTGCCTATGTAATAAGGCGTCGAGCACTCGCCAGGAGTGCCGGGCGACCGATCGTAACGCGTCGCCCACATAAAAAACGTGTCGTAGCACTAGCAGGAGTGTCGAAGCACCGATAAGAGACGTGCCTGCCCATGTCATGACAAAAGTGTCGTGTCATTTACGTATCTGGTCTTAGGCATCCCTACAATTATATGTATTCAGGAACTTATCATAGGGCATTAAGTTTTCCCACTTCTTCATCGAGGCGGTGAGGTACGATGCATTTTTCACTTAGTTTCATTCTTATTTGGATCCCCATTAATCATTTATTAGGGTTCCTATACCCTCGGTGTTCAAATTTGAGCTTAATAGTGTAAGCATATTGAAATCTCGTGGTCAAGACGTAGTGGTACCTGCATTCAAAAGTGTACCAGGAGTGGCAACCCGCACTCACTTTGGATTGTACCCCATCTATTTTCTCTCTACATGTGTGGTACCGGTACCACCCCGTTGCACCGGCACCGCACACTGAACTGCTCTAGAAATGGCAGAATACATGCTTTTTCATTCACTTTTCTTCCATAAATTTCTTCTATTCCATCCTACATCAAAAACCAACATGGAAACCCTCCAAAACAACTCAACAAACACTTATAATGGTGGTTTAGAATTTCTTAAACCAAACCCTAGCAAAAGAATCCAAGGATTCATACCAAAGTTCACAAATCTTTACAACACCCTAGAAATAGGAAGGATTCCATATCTCCTTGATACAAACTAGGGTTTTTCAACCCAACTTCCAATAAATCTAGGGTTAGGATGGATTCTAAACTAAACCTTAGGTTTGGGACAAGCTAATACCCATAATTTTTCCATACAAAATCATAGTTCCATAGAGTTCCATACAAAATCTTACTAGAATCCATACCTTTGCTCTTTCTTTCTTCTTTCTTCCTCTTTCTTTCTTCTTCCTCTTCCTTCTCTTCTTCTCTCTCTCTTTCCTCTTTCACTAAGTTGTTCTCCTCAAATGAGACCAAATTTGGTCTTAAATAAAAAGATCTCTCTAGCCATGTTCAAGCTCCCAAAACCCATTTTTAAGCAGTTTTCATTTTATTTCACTTTAGTCCTCCATCTCTCCTCTATTTGCAAATCAAGTTAGGCTATTTCCACTTCAACCCATACTCTTCTTACTTTATGACTTTTATGTCCCATTTTGAAAAATTACAAATTTGTCCTTGTGTCTTGTAAAATTTTCGGGTTTCTCAATTTCCATGTTTCACATTTAAATTACGAAAAATTCAAATTATGCCTACAAAATACCCTAAACACGTTGAAAACGACTAGGGTATATTTTGGGGTGTTACAATTCTCCCCCCCTTAAAATAAATTTCGTCCTCGAAATTACCTGAACTAAAGAGCTGAGGGTACTGTACCCTCATTGTCGATTCTGGTTCCTATGTCGCTTCTTCCATACCGTGATGTTGCCAAAGCACTTTTACTAGAGGGACTTACTTGTTTCACAACTGTCTTATTTCACGATCTAGAATAGCTTTCGGCTCTTCATCGAAAGTGAAATTTTCTTGTACTTGTATATCTTGAACTGGTAATATGTGCGATGTATCAGAACAACATCTACGAAGCATAGATACATGGAATACATCATGTAATTTGGCTAACTCCAGAGGGAGTGCCAAACGATATGCTATTGGTCCAACTCTTTCTAAAATCTCGTAAGGGCCAATGAATCTTGACCCAAGCCTCTTTTCTTCAAAAGTTTTATATCTTTTCCATGGAGATACTTTTAAAAACACTTTGTCTTCGACTTCAAACTCTATATCCTTTCTCTTCAAATTAGCATAAGACCTTTGTATATCATTGGCAGCTTTTAACCTCTGCTGAATAATCTGAACTTTTTCTTCCATGTCTTTTACTAAATCAGGACCAATAATCTTATGCTTGTTCAACTTTGTCCAACACGTAGGAGTTCTACATCTTCTGCCATACAAAGCTTCATACGGGGCCATACCAATACTGGACTAATAACTGTTGTTATAGGCAAATTCCATGAGTGGAATGTACCTATCCCAACTTCCCGAAAAATCTAATACACAAAATTCCCCAAAGCATATCTTCCAACACCCGAATCACTATGTCGACTACTCCATCTCGTTCTGTGATGGAAAGTAGTGCTAAAAATTCAGTTTTGTACCAAAAGTCGGTCGTAATTCTTTCCAAAACTCGACATAAAACCGGATCACTGGGCCGACACTCATCGATAAGGAACTTGGCAATCTGAAAATTTACCTACATAAAGTTCGCTTAGACGATCCATGGAGTAGTCAGTTTGACGGTAGGAAGGAATGACTTTGGTCAATCATTCACAATTACCCAAATCGCATCATGTTTCTTTTCGCGTAGGGAAAAATCGGATACAAAATCCATAAGAATGTTATCCCACTTCCATCGGGGGAATTGGAAGGATTCAATAAATTGATGGTACTGTGTTCAACTCACTTGTCGACACGTCGTATTAATTTAGACACATACTCAGAAATGTCCTTTTTCATCCCTCGCCACCAATAGTATTGTTTCATATCCTAGTACATCTTATTACCTTCAGAATGCATGGTGAAAATAGAATTATGGCTTTCATATAATATCTTATTTTTCAAAGCCATATCATTGGTACACATAATCTGCTCTTGTACAACAAACCTCCATTTTCATCTAGCATAATTTAGTTTTGTCTCCACATTGACTAACCGAACTATCTCTTGCAATCGCATCATTTTTCCGAGAGCATTTACTATCATTCGCTCTAAACTTGTGATAATCCCCAATCGAGCCAACAAGGCTCCATCAGGTGCAAGTCTCCAATCATAATCTTTCAAAGACAAAGCATAAATCATTTTCTCACTCAATGCATCCGCCACTACATTTGCTTTTCTCGGGTGGTAGCTTCGACTTATATTAATCATGGGGCCTTTAAAAATTCCAACTGTGACGTTGCCTCAAGTTCAAATCTGAGTCAAGCAAATATTTCACTCTTATGATCGGTGAAAATTTACATTTTCTCCATATAAATAGTGCTCACAAACAAAGCAAACACTACGCTTGCTAACCTAAATCGATGTGTGGGATAGTTTCTCAGCTGATACGATTTCAACCGGTCCGGGAAGCTTGCCACCACTTTCCCATCTCGCATCAATACGCATCCCAAACCTATCCTCGAAGCATCACCGCATTACGCATAATCCATACCTCAAGTAGTCGAATCAACATTGGTGCTTCAACCGCATTTCTTTAACCTTCAAACCGGATCGCACTTATCATCCCACTCAAACTTCACTCCTTTCCGAAGTAATCTTGTAAGTGAGGATGCTATAACTGAAAATCCTTATACAAATCTCCGATAATAACTTGCTAACCCCAAGAAACTTCTCACCTCAGTTGCATTTCGAGGAGGTTTTCAATTCACAACTGCTTCAATCTTAGCAGGATCAACTCTTAAAGTTATATTTTAATGTGAAATCTATCATCTTTTATTTTAATAATCATACTTTGAAATATTTCACATTTAAATTATTTTTTGATCATTTTAGTTTAATTATTTTTTAATCTTTTATTTTAAAATATTAAAATATAATTTATCTAGAGATACACTTTTAGAACACAATCAACAGATGATGGCAGATGGAGTCTCTTTATACTTTAACTAGAGGTCTCGAGTTTGAGCCTCAGAATGCGCTTTGTTTAGTGTTAGAGCTTTGATCGCCCTCGTGATCCATTCTAGCTCGAATGAGGATTAGTCTAGTGTGGTATGACTCTAAATGCCTTTTGTGTATGAACTAATTCTCGCTCATAACACCTCATGGTCTAGCAAAAAAAAGAAAGATAAAATCTTAGAATTATTTTGATAAGATAAATTATTCATATAATATTAACAAATACCATAATATATTTTTTAATTAAATTTTTATTTGAAATGCAATAAAATAAGTTTTAATAAAAGTAATTTTTGTCCACCATGTCTAACTTAGTTGGTTGAGCGTTCAACGTTAAAATAGGCACGAACATAGGGAGGGGAGAGGGTCCCTGATTAGTACTCAAAAAGTGCTATTTTGAACCTTGTTTATTACAGGTTTTGAGCACTTTTTATGTACTAATCAGCGTAATTAACCCGATTTGCACATTAAGATCCCTGATATTCTATTGATCGCATTTTGTGGCTAATTTTGCAGTTTTTGCGAGCTAATCATGCCTAAATTGTTGAGTCATTCCAAGCATGAAGAATTCGCCTAACCTTGATTACAAATCAAAAAATCGAAGAAAAGAATATCATAAAAGGAAAAAGAAAGCAAAAATAGCATGAATAAGCTATGAATAAGAGCACAGGCTAATGGAACAAAGAGCTACCTTGATGAATGTGAGGAAAATTACATAAGTCGAAAATTCGCTACATAGAGAATTTTCTCTACAATAGCGAAATTTCACTATGTAGCGAAATTTTCTGCTTGTAGCGAAAATTTTAGCTCATCAAACGGCCCCGTTTTTGGTTTTTCTCCTTTCTACCCTTGTAATAGCTTTTGTTTTGGTTTGTTTTTGTAATTTCCCTTGCTCTGAGCCATATATAAGCTAGAGTCAAGGTTTGTAACAATCAATCACTTATGCACAATTTTTGGGGAGAAGCTGTACCTCTCCCAAGGCTTTTCATTTTCCTCGTCTACTTTCCTCATTTTCTTTTCTATTTTCTGGCAACCAAACACCCTCCTGGATGACAACTCGTGAGGATGGTTGGCTAAAACCCTTCCTCTTTAAAAGCTGGAAGGCCGTCGGTGCGGATCTAAGCTACCGAGGGTCCCCCGTTTCACGCGTATCCACGCTCTTCACTTTGTTCCTTCAACAGCTTGAACTTATCCCTTCGAATCTCCTCGAATGGCTATTATTTGCAAGCTTGTGGTTCAAAGGGATGCTTATTGTTATTCCACTGATATTTATTAGTTACCCTCTATGACCCATTGAAAGGGGAGTCCAAGAGACTTATTCTTCACTGTCGGTGACCACTAATGGCCAGTAGATGCCATTTTTCAAAAGGATAAATATTTTGGGTTAGGTTAGGTTTTATAGCTAAATGAAGATCCGGTTCGGGAAATGACTATATGTCATCATCCCAACGCGAGGAAATAAACCCAAGGACCCCTCAGTTGCCCTAGAATCCTAAGCCCGCATCCCGATACTCAAGGAGACCTCTTTATTATTTTTCATTTCACTTCGCTTATTTTCGCTTTCATCATCAAACCTCACCGCTTTTACAAAACCCTAAATCCAAATTCATTGAATTCACCAATTTTGGCCTTCAATTAGTCATTTGTACAAAGAAAACTCCATCTATGAGTTCGACCTCAGACCACTATACTCGCAAAGAGTTTTGCTACGACAATAGATTTGTAGGGATATGTTATTGTTGGATCCCGAACCCTATCACGCAATCATCCCGTGCTCAATCATTAGGTCGCTTACTATAATGTAATTGGAAAGTGTTTAGTTGTTAAAAATATAGGTACTTTTAAATTTGGAAATACTAAATATAAATATTTGTAGAAATTTAAGATAACTTTTCTAATTTGGTAAACATTTTCGTAACATAATATCTTTAATTTCCATCTTAAGATTTATTTAATAAGACATTTTTATTCTCTCGTTTTACTGCTTATCATTTCCTTATTTTGAATTATAATAATACTTAGTGTCAAATTGGCTGAAGAAGAATGGTACTTGCATTTAATGCGCCGAACAGTTGAGATGGTTGGAATGTGTTGTCTGGGGTGACACCTCATGTACTTTTTTGCTTTCCTTAGTCTAACCACGGTGGAAGAAAACTTGAAACCCACTTCCAAATTTCTAACATTCACCTTGGGCTTTGGTTTTCATTTTCTACACAACCAAGACACAATGCTCCCCTCCAAACCCAGACTTTCAACTTATCTTTTCTTCTGGCTAACTCCATTTGAACACTGGTTCATTTTACTCTGTATTTCCATCCTTTTCACAAGGGTGAGGAATAGTAAAAATACAAAGGTAATGCTAGCTTTATTTTTGGCGTAATTTGCTTAATGTATGGAAGTCAGCTCTATTTTAAATGTCTTATACTTTCATTTTTAGGATGTTATCGTGTGACACCCCAAATTTGGGGGTCTTGTTGACAACCCATCAACCCACGGAATTCCTGTGGATTTAGGGTGACCCGATACCACACTGTTGTGTCCCATTTAACGGGATCCATATTTTCACAAAAATCGGGCAGAGTCTTCTTTGTTCGGGGAGCTCTACCCAACATACAACCTGTATAAAAGAATAATCATAACCCACCCAAGGTCTCAATGTATAGTATCGATTCACAAAGGTCCATATGTTCATATCCCTAATATATATATCCCTTTATCGACCCATTAATTGACATTTTAATCTAAATTATGAAAATAAAACGCTTAATTACAATCCGTAAGAGTCCGATCACGACCCTCTTACCATAATTACATACCCGACTATTTAGATAATAGTTGTTAACCAGACCAAAACACATGTACAAAATTATGACACTATTACCAAAGGACTATTAACTAATCCCCAACTGCCATAAACTCATTGATTTCTTCTACTATATAAACCAAATATCTCTTAGAGTAAATCATTTTCAATTTTGGTTTTGGCCCACATCCCGCAAAGTACAGTTTGATAAGTAATAAAATGGATATAAGTCCGTACATCGATCCCACGTAGATCCCAAGACCCTAGATCAACTACCCCGACTAATCAAGCCCACACCATTCGACTATAACATGATCGTGATCCACCTTAAAAGCCGTGAAAATATACAAGTATAAGGAAAAGAATGAACAATCAAATAAATTGGAATCTAAAGAATAAAGAATAAATGAATAGTTAAGAAAATAAATGGAAACCGAATAGTTATCTTGAGAGGACACATCAAGAACACTGCTATCATGAAGTATCAATTCCCAGAGTTAACACCGATAAAATTGCTTGTGGGTTTCTGTAGTTTTAAAACTGGCCCAAGGCGTTTAGTATACGCTTGGATCTCTCCATTAATTTCATAGCTTCTTCATTATCTAATTTCCCTCTCGATTCTTCGAAGACAGGACTGATGACTACTTTTAATGTGGATTTTAATCTGGGTATTTTTCGCAATACTTCATACTCCATTTTATGGACTGTAATCCTTAGCTCCTGCCATCTACCAAGCAAGGATATACAACTTCCGGTTAACATTTCCTTCAAATTAGAATAGATCACCCTCCTCCTTGATTAGATTCTACTAACACGGGATTGGCTTCACTATTCGAATTAAGGTGAACTCTCTCGCTGTTTAAAATGGATAACTCCATTCAACTCATTCTGATTTCAAGTGAGAAGAGGATTTATCTAAGCAAACTTAATAGCTTCATTAGATCTCTAATAACAAAGTTAATATACCTTCAAAGAAATGCTATAACTCTCAGCAATGCCTTCTCTCAGACACCAGAGGACCTCCTTGAAATTGAGTTATGAACAAATCTTAAACTAGTATAAGAAACTCCGATATTCGCATCAAAAACATTAAACCCATAACTGTAAGTAAATTCATAAACTCGAAATTCACAAGTCACGGAAACAACTGGCGTGGGAAAGAGAAATTCGACTATAGCATTCACTTAATGGGAAGCCGGGTTTCACCATCAATTACACTACAAAGATTCCTCCGATCATAAGAACAATCGCAATGAAACTGAAAAGTCGACCTGTGAAATTTGTCTCAACTTCAAACATTCCAGTAGTAATTTTGAAAGAATTGTAGAATTCTCAGATTTAGCTTCGCTTCAAAACGATACATCTCGATCCGTAAAATAAAACAAAAAAAGAAAGATGAAAATAATCTAATCTAAAACGACTAAACAAAAAAAAGAAAATAAAGAAAATAAAAGAAAAGAAAAAAAATAAACGGTCTTCGACTACCCAGATCTTTCGCTCGCTTCTCGCCCACGCCTCCGCCCCTTTTCCTTCTTCCGGTAGCCGCTTGAGCCAGGCCTCGCCAACATCTCTAATTCCAACGATTCTTTCAGGATTTCCAAGTGGACTAGCCCATAAAGACGCTCGTGTCGCGACCTCAAATCCCTCATTTACATTAGTTAGTTTGACACTCGAGCATAAAGATTTATCAATAAGTCATGACATTCCTCGCTTCCGAAGGCATCTTATGTCGCATTGCTGAATCAATGTCGCACATCAACTTAAGTCTCATAGCCTTGAACTAATGGTTTCGATGTCGCGACATGTTTAACTTTTCACGTGACATCACTTCATGCCTCTGCAGGTTTCAACTGTTGGTTCCTGATGTCGCGACATCGATCTCTTGTCCCGACATCAGCTCATGTCTTTGCAATTTTCAACCGAGCGCATTCGATGTCGCGTACATCAATCCATCGTGACATCACTTCATGCCTCCGCAGGCTCTAACCTGCTGTTCCCGATGTCGCAACATCGATCTCTCGGTCGCGACATCGCCTCATGTCTTTGGGTGTTTTCAATCGATGGTTCCCGATGTCGTGCGACATCAACTTCTTTTGTCGACATCACTTCATGCCTCTCTCGCAGGCCTTCAACCGTTGGCTCCTCGATGTCATACATCGATCCTGTCGCAATACCACTTCCATCTTTACAGCTTTCAACTGATGGGTTCCTGATGTCGCGACATCGATCTCGTGTCGCGACATCAACTTAAGGAACTGCAACCTTCAACTGAGCACGTCTTATGTCTCTGGAGGCTTCAACTCGGGTCGCTTTCAAAACGCGACATCGCCCCTCACGACATCAACTAAAGTCACAATGCTTTCATCTTTCAAACCCAAGCCATACTTTCCCGAGGCTCTCACGCGAATTAACCTTTCATTACGACATCACTATGTTGTCGCGACACCCTTAAGTCTCCTCGTTAATCCTCACCGAACTTAGGATCCCTGTCGCGACCGCATCAAATCTCCCTTCAATTTTCCTGATGTCACGACCTGCATAACTGGACTGTGCAAGCCCAAAACTACAACTTTAGTTAACCAAATACCGCCATTTCGCCCTGCCATTTTCTGCATTTTTACTCCACCAATTGCTGCATTTTTCTACTGCTTTTTCTTCTTTCTTTCACACTCCCTGCTAATAACAAATTGGTGAGTTTCTTCATATTTCTGCATATTAATTATTCCTTTTCAGATGAAAATCAAACATAAAAATGGATTAAAAATAGATGACTTTTAAGCTAATAAACTCCCAACTTAAAGTTTTGCTTGTCCTCACAAAGGAAAGAAAGAATTGTTATTCCTAAACAAAATGACATTTTTATGTTCCGTTTTGCATTAGTTACCAATTTGATTAAATACAAGGAATGCATTTGCTTCCTGCATATCTAGCTTCAAGTCCAGCTTCAAGGTTAGTTTTTAATCTTTATAGTATACAAACTAAATCATTAAATTATTTTACAAACAACATAATCATTAGATCCTGTTGAATAATAAATTATTTTCTCCTTTCTCATCTTCATAATGAGTCACTTCACTCCCTAAAAAGTCCTTCACGCTTTGATTGCTCTTATTATTTTCCAAATTCCATAGTTTGTTTGCTCATATCGATCTCCACTAACGTAGTAATTACATCCTTCAAGATCAATCAGCTTTTTGCCATATTGTTGTGCTCTGGGTAATAGGTAGGATGGAAGAATCTTTAGGTTAAGATTACCCCGAACCTTTCTCTCCTTTACTACTCGCCTTTCTTTTCTTGTAGTTTCTTTAATAAACTCCCTAAACTTCATGTTTGGGGGACATCTCTTTGATTGCTTCAATCTCGTAACTGTATGCCCCCTATCTCTCACTTGTAATTCAACCGAAAATTTCCTTTGTTTGTCACTTCATTCAGTGGATAGTGCAATGCTTTACCTTAGCTTCTAACACTCTTAGCTAACTTTCAGTTAGTAGCTCCCATACCGTATGGCATTAGGGTAATAGGTGCTGAAACACCCTTAGAACTTAATTGTTCAAGAGAGTACAAGATAAAACTTATCCCTATAAGTTTTCTTTTCTATTGCATTTTCTCAGTTTTGCCTTTTCTTTCATTCCTTTTTCTATATTTTTCTCCTTGAGTTCCTCAAAACATATACTTCAAATCCTATTTCTTTCTTTCCTCCTTGAATTCCCGGGTAATCATGTGTTCTTTATCAAGGATTGATTTTTTAGGGGATGGGTTTGGGTTTCATTTGCTTATTTTGAAAATAGTTTGTTTGGCTCAATTGAACTAAGGTATATGCATCAACATATGAATAAGACTGGCCGAATGGCTCAAACTATCCAAGAATGGCCTCGCATCATCTCTCTCTTTGTCACCATCACCTAGGATTTCGCCCTCAATCAATAATCTAACAAATTCTAGAATTTGATTGAATAGTCGTGACTAACCATATGATTTCCTGACTCATTCGTTGATGAGTAAAGGTAATTTAATTGATATTCAATGTGTTCCTTGACTTATCGTTGGTACCCACAAACTCAAAATATGTTTTGTTCCTTCTATTGTATTACTTTCCTCTATTCTCGACTTATCAGCTTATACTTAAGTCACTTTTTGCACTTTGTGTTTCAATTAAACTGTATTCATTTGGCCCTTATTCCGCATTTTGTCTGCATTTCAACTTATTCCTAATCTAACTGCTTCATTCAATTCAGCTTATTACATCTCAGCAGTTTTTATTCTTGAACTAATTCCTACTTTTATTTTCCCAACTATGCAATCACAAAGCAACACAAAATTTAACAAACCAAAGTAACACAACAATTTAATTCAAATTTATCATTTTATTTCGATTCAATCGCAAATGTTTGGATACCACAAGATGGGGCTTTGAGAATAAGGAAGGTCAGCTTGGGAAGAAGTCTATCTTTTTCTTTTGGAAGAAGCAACAAAGATATTAGGGGGATCTAGGTCTAGGGTACCCAATTGAGATGGGAATGGAGGGAATTTCATTTCCCTTCTTTCCTTTCTCTTCTTAGTTTCCTGCTCAACTTGATCTTCACTTGAAAACTTTACTGAGAGATCAACCTTCTTGTTTAGCTCATCTTGTCTCTTTCCCAAGCCATTCATTGTGTTTTCTATTTTTAGCCACACATTTCCAAAATTTGGAAAGACATAATCAACCAAATTTTCTAAATTCCATTCTCTCCGCCCTCGTAGGATTCCAAAAGATCCTTTTGCTTCTTGTCTCATCATCCGCTTTATTTAAATCTCTTTGTAGACTTGTATAAAAATTTGAATCCCCATATGTTCCTCCTCCCACTCTAGCTTCCTGTTCTACCTCCTTTTTCTTCATGATGGTTAGGAGCTGAGAATCACGCTCAAACTGATTGTTATAAAAGATTCATGACTCACTGAGTTTCGTAGAAGATCGTGATCTCTCCCTTCATTCTTTCTCAAGTCCTCACAAGAACCTCTTTTCATCCGTTTCTTTCGCCTTCTTCCCAATAGCCGATCTCTTCTTTTAACCCTTTCATAAGTTCCTTCCTGAATTCCCTTAAGTTGCAATTTCCACTCTTTTTCCCTTCCATCTTCTTCGTATATCAGGACCTCCATTATTGAATTGTTCTTGCGGCTCCCTTGAGCTTTCTCCCCGCTTCTCAATGTTCTGGCTTTGCATGTGGGGAGAACTAGCTAAGGGACGGAGAAATCTAAGGGGCTTCTTTCATCCGCCTTCATTGTCTTCAAATGTGAAAGTATTATTTTCAAAAGAGGAATTTCTGGTTCTCTTCTTCAAGACTTGATTCTTCTCTGGTTTCAATCACCCCCTTTTCTTTGGTTTCGGGTCCCTGCTCACCCCTCGTCACAAGAGGAGTGGTGATGTCATAGGACTTCTTCTTCTTCTCCTGACCCTTCAATTCCTACTTTAAACATAAAATCAAGGTATTGTCGTGCGAGGATCACTTTATTTCCCTTCATGGTACCCTCATTATAGAACTTTTCAATTACTATTCCTACATTGAGCTTGCATCCCTCTGTAATAAAGATATTGAAAGATAATTGCTTCCTCGCTTCCACCGTGCACACATGCCCGGTCGGGACAAAACGCAGGCCAAGAAATAGAACCATACCTTAGCCTCCCTCAAAGGAGGCTCCTGCTCAGTGGTTTTCGTCCTCCTTCCCCTTGTCCCAATTTGTGCTTTTCCGTCGCTGAGCTTTTGCAATCTTCTTAAAATTTGGGCCAAGAGTTTTAATTCGACCCATGCTTGTGCCCAAATGCATTCCATAGACTTCAAGACGCCTGCTCCATATGGTACCCACACTCCGACGCACAAGTGTTGCCCTTTCCGCCTACCGTATTTGAATAAATTCCTTCACCATCAATGTAGCCCGACACTTTGATGCGCAGAAGCTTCCTGCGGTCTAACTTTCCTTGAAAGGGGTAATAGGTTTCTCTGAATCTTTTCTCGATACGAACCCCTCATTGGCATAAGGCTTCTTCCACTGAATAAGCCTCCGACACAAAATCTTCTACTCTCTTCTTCTCTTGCTTTTCCCTTTCTCGTCTGCCTTTCTTCGTAAACCCTGTGCTTTCAGGCATCTTTCCATCGATTCTTCCGTCAGATTTCTTCTGCCGCACATATTCCTCCATGATCTCTTCCGTGTTAGGTATAAGGCTCGGTGTTTCAGCCATTTTAAACTAAGGAAAGTTTTTCAAGATTTCCTGGTAGCTGGGTTTTCAGGAATTTAGAATCAGAAGGAAAGGAGGATGAACAGTTTCTGGAAATTGGAGCGGGAGTGGGAAGAAGTTCTCCAACAGTTGCAATTCAATCAAGTTTTTGTGGGCTAATTATTATTTCATTAAATTCGCTTGTCGCGACATCCATTCCGCCTCACTTTTATTTAAGAACACACTTAGTGGCATTTAAGAGAGTGAATAGTCAGTATAGATTCTTTTTGTCTCGACATACTAAGTTTGTCGCGACATAAATAGCTTTTTTTTTTTTTTTTTTAGATATCATATTGCCCCATGTCGTGACTTTTCATTTTCAAGCTTGTTTCACGCGACCATGCCCTTAGTTTAATGATCTCAAAACTTGGAATTCCTTTATTAATCCTATACTCCTGCATATTTATTCAGGCATTCTGCGTAAATTCAACAAGCAATTCACTATATTTCATTGTGTTTGGTTTAGGAGAAATACTCTTTCTTTGCTCATGTCGTGACATTTCATAGTTGCTCTGAGGTGTCCTGAGTTGCTTTTCTCACTCATGTCTTTCAAACTTTGCAGACGCATACTGCATGATTTAAGAAAATTTAATTAAACTACAATTAACTTCTCAAAATTAAATCTATCTTTAAAAGAACTAATCAAAACGAAATTACTGCAAAAAAATTCAAATTCTAAAAGCAGAAACTAAATTTTCTAGCGGGTCACTCCCATCACCGCTTCGCCTTGAGTCCTCAACCTGACTTGCCAAGCTGCTCTTCTTCTTCTAGATAACCCGCCGGAGCTCTTCCATTCCTTCCTCCCGCTAGATAAGGTTTCGGGCCTTTTGTCCATTGACTTTGAATTCTTCTCCAAAGATCACCCCACGTCACGCTCCAAATGTATCGCTTGACACCACTGCAGCGGCCTAATTCCATTCGATTTCCAACTTTCTTGGAAACAATTTCGCCTAGAATTAAACAAGAGAACCCGTTCTCAAGCTCAATCCTTCTCGGATCCTTTGATCATGCCATTTCTTTGTCTTATCCTTGTAGATCGCATTATCATAGCTTCATTTCAATTCTTCCAGCCTGCATAGCTTGGAGCAATCTCTTCCTCAGTAGCTTTAAAATCGGTTCAACTTCTTGATGGCCCACATTTCCTCGTATTCCAATTCCAGAGGTAGGTGACATGGTTTGCCAAAACAATTCAGAGGACATTCCAATGGGAGTTTTGTATGCAAAATCGTAGCCCAAAGTGCATCATCAAGTTTGGAAGACCAATCCTTCCCGCTGAAACTCAGCCTTTCAAGCATTCTTTAATCTCCCCTGGAAATTTCGTCCATCGGGTCCGGGATAATAAGTTGTGACTCATTACGTGCTTGATCCCATACCGCCATGAGTTTCAGAAATATTTTCGTTTCAGAATGGCTTCCCCATCACTAATGATAGTTCGGGGTGTTCCAAATCGCTTCAAATATTTTTTGCAAGAAGCTTCATAAATCGTAGATAGCATCATTCCTTCGATTACACTACTTCCACCCATTTGAGTTATAAATCAATCAAGCAAGAAGATGCATGTGTTCCCAAATGATGCGGGAATGGTCCTATAAAAAATCTATTCCCCATACATCAAAGATTTGCACCACCATTATTATACTCTTAAGGGCATTTCATTTCGCGCCGATATTTCCAATATTTTGGCATCTATCACATTAATAACCCACTCAAAGACACCTCTCAAGATATAAATAATAAAACTAGATTGAGTATCTTACGAAATGCTCTTTCTCCTAAAAGTGCCCCCATGATGGTGATGCATGGCATTCATTCGTAATTTTGCCTTGTTCATTTTCTCGCACACATCTTCTTATTATCATGTCGCATTCCTTTAAATAATAAGTGGATCATCCCAAATATAATACTCCGCCGTCGCCTCCGAGTTTCCTCTTCTATTGGTAGTCGACCTCAAGGAACCACTCCCACAAGCCAAATAGTCACAATGCCATCAAGATACCATGGAAGTTGGAAGGAAACTTTAAACAATTTGCTCATCCGGGAAGTTCTTGTTAATATTATTTCTTCTTCAACAGTTGCTTCTTCTACTGACACAAGGATCGCCTATCACATTGTCACACCCTTTATCCTTGATCTCCAAGTCAAACTCTTGCAATAGCAAAGACCCACCTTATCAATCTTCGCTTAGCCTCCTTCTTTGACATCGTGTACTTGATTGCCGCATGATCGCATGAATAATAACACGGATCCCAAAAATGTATCGTCGAATTTTTCACAAGCAAACATCATGGCTAAAGATCTCCTTTTCGCTTGTTGAGTAATTTTCTTGTGCTTCATCAAGGTTCTACTAGCATAGTATATATCCTGAATATTTTCCTTTCTTGCCCTAAGATATTCCATCGCAAAATCACTCCAGATCACACATTATTTCAAAATCCCCCGATCCCATCCGTGCAGCCATTATAGGTGCTTGAACCAATTTGATCTTGATTTCAAACGCAAATTCAAGTAGAATCATCGTCAAAATTAAACTCAGATCCTTCCAAGAATCCCCATAGCTGGTCTCAGCTATTTTCGAGAAGTCTTTTGGATGAATTCTATAAAATCCAAAGATGCCCCAAGAAGCTTTTTTATCTTTACTGCGGGTAGTGGTGCAAGAGTTTTGATAATGGATACCTTGGATTGATCTACTTCCAGTCCAGTAGCAGAAATTTTATGCCCAAGAACAATACCTTCTGTTACCATAAAATGGCATTTTCCCACCTGCTAATGTTTATTTCGCATCTCAAGCACCAAGCCTGTGTTCTCTAAACACCATCAAAACTGATCCATACACAGCTGAAGTCATCCATAAAAATCTCCATAACCTTCAACCAAGTCTGAGAACACACATCATACACCCGAATGGTAGCAGAGCATTACATGCCCCAAATGCTAAGATCCTTCCGGGCTACAAAGGTACCATAAAAAGTATCGCGGAATGTGGTCTTTTCGTCCTCAGTGCAATAGCAATCTGGATTGTAGCCTGAATTCCCATCCAAGAAACAAAATGAGGGTGTCCCGCTTAATCTGTCCAACATCCGATCAATGAAGGTGGGCAAAGGGAAATGATCTTTTCTCGGTGGTCAGTTCGCCTTCCGTAATCAACGATACCCTCCATCCCGTCATCGGTTTCGCTGAATCAATTCATTTTTCTCTATCATGATCACAAGAAACCCACCCTTCTTGGAACCATGGACTGGGCTCACCCAAGGACTATCCGGAATTGCATGCATAAAACCAAGATTCAAGCACTGGTACCTCCTTCCTCGACTACTTCCTTCATCACCGATCTCGCCTCCTTGATGTTCTAATGATATTTCTCAATTTTCTTCTAGCAGAATTTTGTGCATGCAAATTGATGGACTAATACCCTTTAACTCTTCAATGGACCAGGCTATAGACTCTTTATGCTTCTTTAAGATTTTCAGCAACCTCTGTTCCTCGAAGATCACCGAGTCTAGCGGTGAGATAATCACCGGTTTTCTTTCTGGGTGATTCTAAGTAAGCATACTTCAAAATGACTTGCAACTCTTTCAACACTAGCCCCTTCACTGGTTTCGATGAATTTCCCTTTTTCATTATTTTCCCCTTTGTCATTTCCTCGTTTTGAGCCTGTGCTCAACACACGCTTCTATAGAATGAAACCGGCTTGTATGGACAATCGAGTAGTCATCTTCAATATAATCGAATCATCTCTTTTCACTGATGTAATTCAGCATTACAATCATTGTGAACATCGTATTGTAGGTACAGACATCATCAACTACATTGCAATTTTCCTGCCTAAGTGCTCTATATATGTCGTATGCTTTGATCAAAAGTTGAAAGCAAAGAACTTCCTCTCCAACCCTCAAGGTGAGAACTCAGATGTCGATCAGTGGCAGCTCCAGTAGTTAGAATGGTCTCCCAAGAGTTAGGGTACTTGTGAATCTTCTTCCATGTCCGTAATGATGAAGCCCACTGGAAAACAAATTTCCCAACAAAGGACTAAAGACATCTTCCATTACTCCTTCGTGCTCTTACCATCGATCCTGTCTCGCTCATTCAAGAGTAATAGTGGTGGGAATAACCTCCCAAACTTCTTAATTGCTTGGCACGGTAAAGAGGCATCAAGTTTATACTAGCTCGAGTCACGTAGAGCTTTCGAAATTCAACCTCCTAATGATGCAAGGAATCAGAAACTCCTCGGATCCTTCATCTTTTCTTGTAATTCTTCTTTATCACAAGATCAAGAAGTAGCAAAGTGAGATTCACAATCCCTTCTTCTACTATCTTTCTTTCTTGCTCAAAGATGTCCTTCCAGAATTTTGCATAGAGGGCATTTCGAGTCACTACTTCGTAAAGGGCATACGATCTCTAGCTTCCCGAAAGGTTTTCAAAACCTTACAACCGCTCCTATCTTACTACAATCAGGGAATGGGATCGTAGTCTAGAGCCTTTGGATATCCCTCCCCGTCCACTCCTTCTTCTTTTCTCCAAGGCTTCTTCCTTTTCTCTGGCTTTCTTCTTCTTCGTCATTTTTTCTTTCATCTTTTCTAACTCCTTCCACCCTAAGCCGCATACCCATGTAGTCTGATTCTTCTCAGGTCACTGGGAAGGCATCTTTCCTCCGCTTTGCGTGGTTAAAAGCCAATCGCTTCCTACTTGTGTCTCCGTGCTCTTCAGTGATGACATTAAGTGTGTTCTCAAAATTTGAGAACCGGTAGCAGCTTGCTTCCACTGCAACTTTTATTCATGGAGGTCTCAATGTTTTCTTATTATCCCCATGAATCGCAACATCTGCTCTTCAAAAGATTTGGGCCCTCCTCCGACCTCCGATATTCATTTCGTGTCTATTTTTACCGCCGCCGCTGAACTCGTGGACGTCACAACCCCGGCTGAGGGTCTCAGCCCCATGCCGAGGGGCCTCAGAAGCCCTCCACCATATGAGAAATTCCTCATGGTTCCTCGTCGGGTGATACGTGGCCGGCAAAAAGTTAGCATTGGGTTTGAAATGGTAGCCTCTGGCTCACCCGCATACTTAACCTCTTCGAAGATCATAGAACTGTTCTTCACAGCCTCCTCTCGCACTTCCCCTTCAATAACTCTCTTTCAACTGCTCCTATCTCATGGGCAACTGCGGTGTCTTCCTTTCGTCATTCATCCTGCGGTATAATGGCATCCAACTCGCCTCCATGGTCGCCATCTCGCCAGCCTCCATGATCCCCTTTCCTTTGTTATTTCCTCTGAAAACTCATATTTCTATATCAGATGAATGTGTCTTCAATCGCCTTTCGCTTCTTCAAGACTTTTCGCTTGAATGCGTCTACAACATGAAGCATCACGATCCCTCGATATATCATCTGCTGCACGATATACAATGTCCATCCGAGTCTCTCGCATCTATCCCATGCATTGACATCTTCTCATTAGAACTGCTTGAATCTTTCCCAAGCTACATACAAAGCTTTCATCTTCCCCTCGTCGAACACAATGATTTCCTCCTTCCGAGGCGAGGGTCAGGGAAAGAATCTACCTAAGTAGCCTCACTAACTCTTCCCAAGTATCAACAACCATATGGTAAAGATTCATACCATGTAGCCGTTATCTCTTAGAGAGAATGGGAATAGATGGGGCTGATGACTTCCCCCGGTCTCACCCCATTCAACTTTAACAGATACCATCCCGAGAAATCTTCCCAGTGCTCGTCTGGTCCTCGGCATGACGACTAAGAACCGATGTCAGCCGGACCATTGTAATTAGGCCGGGCTGGGTTCAAAATTATTTGCATCAATAAATGTCGCCCGATCATAGAGTACTCATCTTCAATAATAGGCTCTGTCCTCCATAAGACGTTGATCGGGAGGCCTTCTAAACGCTTCCTCTATGTACTTCATTCCGATCCCGTCTTTCATCCGCCATGCATGAGTTTTCCGCCTCTTTATCTTTCTCAAGCTTCGAAAGGTTCTCTAATTCGTGTCCGCCGGAATCGTATCAAGAGTTCTGCTTTCCTATGCATTAAAATTTTGTCCTCGAAATCAAACACACTTACATTAATAGGATTAGTCCGGGTCAACAAATATTTTCAATATGGTTTAAAGGTTAGTGGCTAAAAATAACCACCGCTGAAAAGTTATTTTGTTCTTTTCAAAATGTCCAAATTAGCATTTCCTTCTTCGTCCGAATATTAATTTACAAATTCTTTCGATCCCCTAACGGCGCCATAAAACTTGTTAACTGCACTAAACACATGTACAAAATTATGATACCATTACTAAAGGACTAGTTAACTAATCCTCAAGAATCCACATAAAACTTGTCGACTCTTTCTACTATATAAACCAAATATCTCAGAGTAAATCATTTTCAATTTCCTTGGGTTTTGGCCCACATCTCGCAAGTGCACAAATGACAAGTAATAAATGGATATAAAGTCGAGATATCATCCTACGTAGATCTCAAGAATTCTAGATCAACTACCCTGACTAATCAAGCTCCATACTATTTGGACTATAACATGACATTGTGATCCAGCTTAAAAAGCTGTAAAATATACAAGTATAAGGAAAAAGAATGAACAATCAAATAAATTGGAATCTAAAGAATAAAGAATAATGAATAGTTAAGAAAATAAATGGAAACTGAATAGTTATCTTTGAGAGGACACATCAAGAACACTGCTATTGTGAAGTATCACCCCGTGAGTTATCACCATAAAATTGCTCAGGTATTTCGTGTTTTAAAATCAGCCCAAGGTAATAGTAGTACAAATTCGGATCTCTCCACACCCATACCATCTAATTTCCCCGATTCTTTCAAGACAGGAATTAGATGACTACTTTTAATAGGGATTTCTTTAACTGCATTTTTCTTCGCATACTTCATACCCATTTACGGACTGTAATCCCAAATCCCAAGTTACCTGGCCAAGCAAGGATATACAACTTCCTCGGTTACTCTTCCTCTTAAATTAGAATAGATCACCCTCTCCTTGATTAGGATCTCAACTAACACGGATCGTCTACTATTCGAATCGAGGTGAACTCTCCGTTTAAATGGATAACTCATTCAACTCATTCTTGATTTCAAGCGAGAAGAGGATTTATCTAAGTAAACTTACTAAAGCTCATTAGATCTCTTAATAACAAAGTTAATATACCTTCAAAGAAATGTTCATAACTCGGGGAATGCCTTCAGATCACCCGTGAGCTCTTGAAATCGAGCCATGAAACAAATCTTTAAACGCGTATAAGAAACTCGAGTATTCGTGATCAAAAACATTAAACTCCATAACCAGAAGTAAATTCATAAACCGAAATTCACAAGCCGGGCCTGAAACAACTACATGGAAGATAAATTATGACTATATCATTCACTCTAATGGAAGCCGGGTTTCAATTCACCGAATTCACACTACAAAGATTCCTCCGATCATACAAGAACAACCGCAATCTGAAACTCCGAAAAGTAGAAATTCGCAAATTGGCCTGAACTTCAAACATTCCAAGTAGTAATTAAAAAGAAATAGAATTCGCATTCAGCCTTTCCGCTCAAAACGATAACATCCGTGATCCAGAAAATAAAACAAAAACGAAAAGATGAAAATAATCTAATCTAAAACGACTGAAACAAAAAAAAAGAAAATAAAAGAAAATAAAAGAAAAGAAAAAAGAAATATCTTCTTGCCACCTGCATTTTTCGCTCTTCTTCGCCCCATCATCTCTACTTTTTCTTTCCGTAGCCGCTATTTATAGGTTTCCTCAATAAATTTAATTCCAATGCATTATTTTGTGGATTTCAAGTGACCGCCCATATCGTTCTCGTGTCGCGACCAAACTTCTCGCCGCTACATTAGTTGGTTTGGCAATTTGTTGCAAAGATTTATCAATAAGTCATGACATTCCTTTGTTTCAAGGCATCTTTATGTCGCGACAAGGAATCAATGTCGACATCAACTTAAGTCTCTCTCGCGAGCTTTGAACCGGAGCGGGTTCCCCGGCGTCGCAAGATCACTTCGGTCGTGACATCACTTCCATGCCCCGCAGTGTTTAATCGTTGGTTCCCGGCGTCGCCGATGATCGATCTCTTTGTCGCGACATCGCCCCGCTGTCGCAGCCTTCAATCGATATTTCGATGTCGCCGTATTATCGATCTCTTGTCGCGACATCAACTTTAAGGAACTGCAACCTTCAACTCGAGCACGCCTTATGTCTCTGTGAGGCTTCAATCGGTTGCTTTCGTGTCGCGACACGCCCTCGTCGCGAAGCATCAACTAAAGTCACAACAGTTTCATCTTTTCAAATCTGTCATAGCTTCGAGGCGCTTCTCTTGTCGCGACCTCAACCTTTGTCACGACATCACTATGTTGTCGCGACATAATTCCTTAAGTCTCTGGTTAATCCTCAGCTGCCGAACTTGTGATCCCTATCGCGACTTGCATCAAATTTCCTTCAATTTTTCTGATGTCGCAAACCTCGCATAGAATCGGATCCGTGTAAGCCCAAAAATCGCAACTTTAGTTAACTAGCTTGCTTATCGCTTCGCCATTTTCATTTTTACTTCCACCAATTGCTGCATTTTTCTAATGCTTTTTCTTTCTTTCTTTTCACACTCCCAAGCACAAATAAATTGGTGAGTTTCTTCATATTTCGTATATTAATTATTCCTTTTCGTATGAAAATCAAATTAAAATGGATTAAAAAATAGATGATTTTAAGCTCATCAATAATCCAAAATTTAGTTACAATTCTTTTATACAAATTATTTTTACAAAAATGTTACTCAAAGGTAATATTAAGGCCACACATCAGCCTTCTTCATAATCACGACCTTATTGGAGCGTCGCCTCTCTATACACCCCATGTACCTGAAAAGGGGTCCCATGACAAGGTGAGCAATGCCCAGTAGAAAAATTTTCCTACAAGGGCTACTCCCCGCCTAAATACACATGTAATGGCATACATAAAACATCAAATCATATTCCATATGAATAATGCAATCCTATATGGAATGTTCTGTGTCATGTATGAGATGAGACTCTTCATGTCCACAACCCAAGTCCTGACCGACTCCCTCACACCTGCAACGCCAAGTGTGAAAAACTAGCCACTAGTGTTTCACCCAATGACTTAAATCATTGGACAACCCTCCAATTTTTAATTTATCAATTCCGTGTGTTTATTCATGGGTCATGTCTTTTTCGAGGTCACACCGCAGGATCGACACACGCCTTCCGACATTTTTACGGGCTTGAACTGCCGATGATCATGTCTAACCGTATATAAATTTGGGTCTTTCACCCTAGGGGGGGATCTACCCCATCTTGCTACACCCAAACACACGTGATTTATATTTATTTTTGTTTTATACCATCGTGAGTCTCGATTTTGGACACTCGGGCCCCATTTTTCAGCTTCACTACGCATTCACCAAGAATGGTGAATATCAAGCATTCATACACCCACACCCGACTCGACGTGATGTGACCGTGCATATGAAATGCAATCATGTCATTTGATGCTATGTCATGCTACATGCAACATTTATAAATTCCGGATAATTATATTTTTTTACATATAAATTCCATTAACATACTTCATGTTAATACATGACCTGCTAATATTAACATGATTTTACACACAACAACATTTATTTTCCAACAATATACAAATGGCCCAAATCTCGACTCCATATAAAACATGGCACCTCTTGGTCCCTTCACGGTTCATCACCGAATTACTGTGATACCAAAACACACCACAAAATCTGAAGACATCAGTCCCGAGATTAAAACCAAACCTGAACCCAGTCCGGGACTGCTCGGAACCATTCCCAAAAATTTCCAATATTCATTCCCAAAATATTGTCCGGACTGTCCGAAAACAGTCCTTAAAATTCCTACACTCAGTCCCAAAAATTTGGGACTAAAATTTACGGTCTCTCACGGCCTCTAAGATAAACCCTAAGCCATTAAATGACTTTTAGGCTAGAAATAACACAAGTAGGAAAATTCTCTACCTCGTGGAGTTTGATGAAACTCCAAGATTTGGGTACCCCACGCGTAACTCTCGATGCGTGGACCGACTTTGCCTTTTGCTCCAACCAAAACATACGGTCCGATTTCCGTAGATCTTAAAGAGAAATGAAAAAATCTTTTTTTTTCCTCTCTCTCTCTCCCCCGTCCGTCCGTTCCTTCCCTTCCCTTTTGACTTTCTTTTTATTTATTTTTTATTTTTTTATCCTCTTTTCCTTTGTTTCTTAATTCATTTTCTTTTTTTTCTTTCTTTTTCATGAACTGACATGGCTCACATCGCGCCATGTGTCCATCACTCATTCAGTTTGTTTTCGTCCGAAAAATTTATTTCTTTTCAGTTCAATTTATTTTAACTGAACTTAGCTCAAGCCATTTTTTGACTTCCAGATTTTCGTAAAAATCTTGTCCCTGGAGTCACTGGCGACTTATCACCCATAAAATTGTAATAAAAATTCTGATTGTCTTAGAATCCGACGAAATTCGACAAGGTAACTAGATTTCACAAGAGAATTCAATAGTGAAATCCGTTTTGTCATCCGAGATCTAGAAAATTTCTGGTTTTCAACCGAATTACCGCTTTTACTTCATTTTTTTTAAAATTGAATTTTTCCTGCTTCATTCTTTCCCTCTACTGCACTTCTCATTCCTAAATTCACACATACTAGCACACACAGCCATTGCATATGTAGTAATATTCTAATGCCAACATTAGACCACACCTTCTCGTCCTCAACAGGGAAGGCTGATAGTGGGTCTCGTATCGTGTCCTCGCTCCCACGTGCCTCCTCCACTGATGCCGCCATAACACTTTTATTAACTCGCACTGGCCTCATGCCGCAAAACCTGATCCTAACTATCCAATAATACTGAAACGAAGATCATGGTACATCTTCGTGCCACCTAAATGCACAACAATACGAGAGCAGTGGAACTTCCTGAGGATCTCCTCTCTCAAATCAGTCAGCTACGGAACCACAACCCGTCCCTTATACCAAAAGTCTACCATCTGTGGATGGCCCACCACACTTTACTCTCCAACAAAGACTCTATCGATGGATGATATCTCGTCCTTTCCTAAGACTCAATCACCCTCTCTCAAGAAGGATACATAGCCACTAAACTCCCTAGCACTCCCCGAGCCTGATCATCATCAGACAAGGAAATTTCAAATCGTCCCACACCCTAGCACACCCGAGCCTCGATCACCGTATCGCTTAAACTCCGTCCCACGCTCTTGGCATCCGCCACTCCTGTGAAGTTAGACTAACAAGTACTTCCCATGACTTCCGACTGAGGGGATCATCCACTACATTTGCCTTATAAGGATGGTAATGCAAAGTGAAGTCACAATCCTCCAAATACTCCATCCATCTACGCGCCTCACGCCGAGGTCCCAAGCAGTGAAAATATACTCGACTTCGTGGTCCGAAAAACACTCGAATCGCTTCTCACCATACAAATAGTGGCACCAAATCTTTAAGGCAAAGATAATGGCCGCCAACTCCAAATCATGTGTAGGGTAATTCTGCTCATGATTCTTTAGCTGTTTGGAACCATAAGCTACAACCCTCTCGAACTGCATCAAGACACATCCCGCCCTGGTCCCTGCAGGCATCATAGTACACCTGCACCTCTATTCCTATTCCCGACTGGTCGTGACAGGAGTCAGAGTAATCCTCCTTTTAAATACCTGGAATGCCTTCTCACATAGGCCATCCCACTCAAACTTGACCCCCTTCCGGGTTAATCTAATCATAGATGCTGCTAGCTGGGAGAAATCCTCAATGAACCTCCTGTAGTATCGCCAGTCCCAAGAAACTGCGTATCTCGAAGATTAACTTCGGCCTCTCCTAACTCATAATAGCCTCAACCTTCTCAGGGTCTACTGACACACTTGAAGCCAACATGACGTGTCCCAAGAATCTCACCTTAGTAAGCCAAAACTCACACTTACTGAACTTGGCATACAACTGATGGTCCATGAGTGCCTAGAGAACAATATGCAAATGATCCTCATGCTCTTACTCAGACTGGGAATATATCAAGATGTTTTAACAAAGACCACAACAAACTAATCCAAATAGGGCTAGAATACCCTATGCATGAGATCCATGAATGCTGCTGGCACATTCGTCAACCCGAAGGGCATCATTGTGAACTCGAAATGCCCATACCAAAGGCCCTAAACGCCGTTTTGGGGATACGCCTCCTAACCCTTTAAATCGATGATAACCAATGCGAAGGTCTATCTTGGAGCAGATTTGCGCCCCTATCAGCTTATCAAACAAATCAGCAATCCTCGGCAATGGATACCGATTCTTGATTGTAACCCTGTTCAACTGTCGATAGTCAATGCACAATCGAAGAGTCTTGTCCTTCTTCTTAGCAAACAAAACTGAAGCACCCCATGGTGAAGTGCTCAGTCTAATAAAACCCTTGTCCAATAATTTTACAGTTGGACCTTAAGCTCTTGCAACTCAATCGGCACCATCCTATGCGGAGTCATAGAAATGGGCGATTGTTTGTCTATGAAAATATAGACTAAACCACTCAATTTAACACTTATACAGGAGCCTTACAATTTTCCTGCTTCTATGTCAAAGTTGAATAGAGTTGTTTGAAAATGAATAAAACTGATTTTATGTTCTGTAATAATAATGGGTTTAGTCTATGATACTGCAAGTGCACAGGTCATACAAGTAGTAAAAATTGGATGTAAGTCCAGATATCATTCCCATAGAGATTGACAAGAATGTTGGAATCAACTACCCTAACTACTCAAGATCCACACTATTTGAACCTCCTTATAATAGTTTGAAAAACTGGAATTTAAAAGACAAGATAATCCTATATTACATTAATCTAATTAAAATAAAATTTGAATTGAACTAACAAATAAACTTGACTGAATCAGATCTCTACTATAAATGAACATTGAGATGAAATTGTTATGGAACAGTCAATTTCTTCATTTTAATTCATTGATTCTTTCTATCCTGATTTTTGGATCTGGAGTTGTCAAAGATGCCTAATAATGCTGATTTCCATTATTCACTAATTGTGAGGTCCCTTCTTCTTTCAAAGCAAAGGATCTAATCAGTTACTTGTATTCAAAACACTCTTTATAAGATCTGGGTATTTTTCTTTTTCAATACTTCATACCCATTTCTTAAGATTGTAGATTTCTTGCATCCCAAGTCTCCGCACCTTCGATATGCATTCTTGGGTGAGAACAACACAAACAAGGTAATTATTTTAGCTGAATTGAATGATGAATTGGAGAAAGAGTTGTTGCTAGTGTTGAAAAGAAATAAGGGATCATTTGCATAGAGTATGATGACATAAAGGAATCACCCTTCGATTTTCATGCACAAAGATTCGGCGGGTTATTAGGGCAAAAAGCTACGCTTGATCATCAACGATGATTAAATCTAGCAATGAAAGATGTTATGAAAAATGGGGTTTTGAAGTGGTTGAATGATGGATTTATTTATACAATTTCGACAAAGACGGGTGTTTCCTGCTCTCAAGTAGTTCCAAAGAAGCGGAGGAATGGAAATTGTGAAAAATCAAAAGGGAGAGATTATTTCAACCTAAATTGTCACGGATGGAGAGGTGTATCGACTACCGTAGTTTTAATAAAGTTACGCGAGACCATTTCCTATTACTCCTTCATTGATCAAATGCTTTTCCGGGGCATTCACATTATTGTTTCTTAGATGGATACTCGGGGTATAATCAAATCCGATCAACCTCAAGATTAGGAGAAGATAACATTCACATGCCCCTATGGAACATATTCTTCAAAAGAATGTCGCTTGGTCTTGTAATGCGTCCCACCACCTTCCAAGGTGTATGATGGCTTATATTTTCTTCACCTTTGTTGAGGATATCATGGAAGTCTTTATGGACAACTTCGCATTCGGACTTCATTTGCTCATTGTTTCCACAATTTAAACACTGTGCTAGAAAGATGTCAAGATAAAAATATGCTTTTGAATTGGGAGAAGTGCCACTTTATGGTACATGAGGGAATTGTGTTGGGTCACCTGATATCCAAGGAAGATTTGGAAGTTGATAAAGCAAAGATTTTTTCTATTGAAAGTCTTGTACCACTAATGAATGTAAAAGGAGTAAGAAGTTTCCTTGGTCATCCAAGCTTTTACATGTTGTTTATCAAAGATTTTTCAAAAATTGCAAGACCCTTATGTTGATTTCTTGAGAAAGATTCACTATTCTTATTTGATGAAGATTTTCTTGAAGCTTTTGTGAACATCAAGAAGAGATTGATTTCAACACCGATTATGTGTGCACCTGATTGGAGCCTCCCATTTAAGATTATGTCGAGCTGCAAGGATTTTTCTATCGAGAAGTTTTGTGGATTGTGTTGTCATGAGAAGATATTCCAGGCGATATATTATGTAAGCCATACTTTGAATAAAGCTTAAGAAAACTACACAATCACCGAGAAAGAAATGCTTGCAGTTGTGTTTTTTTGTTACAAATTCAAGCCTTACATTATTGGATCAAAGGTGATTATTCACACTGATCATGCATCTTTAAGATATTTAATGCAAAAGAAGGATGCTAAACCCCAACTTATTAGATGGGTATTGCTTCTTCAAGAGTTTGATTTGGAAATTCAGGACAAACGAAGAATAGAAAATGTCGTTGCCGATCACCTATCCCGTTCGAAAAATGGAAATGACAACCAAGGATCCATTGAGATTGATGAGTATTTTCCTGATGAGCAAATGATGTTAATGGAAACCTTTCATAGGTATGTTTGGAGAGCAGTTAACTTCCTAGCTTGCACAAATTTAACAAATTTCGCAGTTTAACTCAAGGCAAAAGAAGAAGTTTCTTCATGATGTGAAATGCTATCAATGGGATGTTCCTCTATTATTTTGAAGATGTGCGAAACAGGTTATATAGATATGTGTCATTGAAGTTGAGTATGACGGCATCTTAGCACATTATCATTTTTCATCATATGGAGGTCACATGGGACCTTTGAGAACATCTCGGAAGATACTAGATTATGTATTTTATTGGCCTACACTTTTTCAAGATTGTTTCAAATATGTGAAGAAGTGTTCATAGTTAATCAGTTCATTTTTCTATATTGTAATTAAAACCCCTAAATTAACATAGCTACAAGAGCCTTACACTCTCTTATACCCATGTCACTTTTGGATAAGTTTGTTTGCTAAAATAAATTTCTCTTAATGTTCAGGATTAAAAATATGGGTTCATTTATGGCACCTGCGCACAGTCATACAAGTAGTACTCAATAAGTCCGTATCATTCCCACAAAGATCGGGATAGCGAATTGGCGGTGTCAACTACCCCAACTACTAAAATTTCATACTATTTGGACTCAAACTCATAATGAATAAGTGACAAACGACAAAAATCATAAATCCTATACTATTGAATATACCAAATTAAACTAAACAAAAATGAATTACTAAAAATAAATTGTATATAAAAGAATGGATCGAATCAGCTTTAACAGAAACGAAACCATCAATGAAATACAATGGAACAAATAATTCCAAAGACTAAATTCGTTCTCGCTCTATGTATGGATCTGAATTTTGTCCAAGATTTCCTAATTATTGGAATTTGATTTCGCCACTGATTAATATCCTTTGCTTCTCTCAAGACAAGATCAAACCAAATACCTCCTCAGATTCCACATTCTCTTGCAAGATCTGGGTATTTTTCTTTCTCAATACTTCACACCCATTTCCTGTTGATAGCAGAACTTTTGCTTTACCTTCTCAGGATTCTCGCAAAATTTCTACTACTTAATTAGTGGCTCAACCTCCGATTTATGGGTTTATCCCTTTCCTTTATCGATCTAAGCTAACACTCGGATTGAACTTACCTAGATTTGAGGTGAACTCTTCGATCATTTATATTGTTAAATACACCCCCTCCGACTTCAATTATGAGCGAATGGGGATTTATCAAAATGAACTCGCAGCTCGGGCCAGCCTGGGTCACGGTAGTCGAACATACCTTAAAAGAATGCTCTAACTCAGAATCTCCGCTCTCGCGGTCACTCGTGAGGGCATCCCGATATCGAGCAAGATACATTCCTCAACTAGTATTAGTACTACCATCAGGGAACTTATCTTTGTCTAAAACGACACCGATTAAGTAAAAATCGAACCCAAATTAATTCTCCATAAATGTGCAGGAAAGACTGTAACTAAATGTAAATCAAATCCAATAGCTACGCCTGACACGCATTGCGGAATCAAGAAATGGAGTGCCGATCTCGCACGACCAATCGTAATTGTAATAAATTTGAAAAGAAATGAATCTTAAATTTGTCTAGATATCATAAATTTCCGTGCAATAACATCAAGAAAATAACAGAACTAACAATCCAACTCTACTGCCTCTCTGCACAGTTCGCAGATTCAAAACCAGAAAATAAAACTAAAAATAAAAAATAAAATCTATCAAAATATACACTGAAGTTCCTTCTTTCCTCACGGGTAGTGAAGAAGGAGAAAACCATTTCATATTCGAAATCATCTATTTATACTGTAAAAAGAATCTGGGCCGAATCCCCAAAAATGCTCCAGGTGGAAATCCAAAGAAAAAGCCCAAATTTCATCGCTCTATGTCACACTCAGTTGATGTTATGGCATGGAATTCTCTTGATGGCTCATGATCAAATAAGGACTGCTCCTTTCTCGTTGCAACCGCTTGTCTTGCAAAATCCCCGATCGCTGGTCGCGACATCAAGGATGTCGACATCTTTGTCTGCCATTCTTTCCGCTGATGTCGAATTCCTCAAAGAAAGATGCTACAGATTATTATCTTCTATTCTTCCAATTTGCGGTTGCAAACCACTTCACGCCAGGCAGAAGACGCCCCATGTCAGGATCCTCGATTTCGGTCGCAATTTTGTTGGTGTTTTTCTTGTCTTCATAACTTTCAATTTTATGCCTGACCTCATGGTGATCTCTCACACCTCTTTGCTTTCCATTTCTTTTCTTCAGGTTGCTACCTCAGTTCCACGTTGCAACTTATTTCTTTCTTTCCAACTATTTTCCAGGTCGCGACATCATTTTTCTTGTTAAGACTTCAATTCCTGTTTTCATGTCGCGACTCGTATATAATGTCGCGACTTCAATTTGACCCTTTAATTAAAAACTAGTTGCGACTCCTTTACTTCAAGACCTCTCTTACGCTTCATAGACAGATCTTGTCGCGACCCGCAGTTAAGGTCGCGACATCATTTATCTCCTTTCGCGCTGCGACATTGAAATGATGTCGTGACATGAATTTCTTCATTTGACTGTTTTCTTTAATCTCGACCACGCCTTCTTTGTCTCAACTCTCCTTCTTCAAGTCAATGACTTCACTTGTTCACGCTTTCGCTTTCTTCTTCAAAGCCAAATTTGTTGATGTCGTTATTTGAATTGCCGAAATCGAACTTCCCGCCGTGACTTAAATTCCCATTGTGGACTCCTCAATTCTACTCGCAGGCCGATTTCTTCTATTTTTGCTAAAATTTGAGTTTCATTGTATTTTCCTCGCAAATTAAATTTGACAATTATCACTTTTCGCTGATAATTCAACATTGATTATTTTCATATTAAACTTTAAAAATGGATTAAAAATCTATGAGTTTTTGACTCATCAAATTCCCAACTTAAAATTTTGCTTGTCCCCAAGCAAAGAAGATAGCACTGTTTGCTCACAAACAAATAAGCTTAGAAAATTTTTAAGGACATTTTTCTCGATTCACTACGCCTTCCCATTCCACCTTTTGGAACTCGGAATTAAGAGATATTCGACATTATTTTAAATTTCGCTTTGATGCAAGAACAAGGCATGTACTTCTATCACACAAAAATTTCTTTGATAAACTAATGTATTTTAAATAGTTTATTTAACAAGCTCCTGCTCCCGTGTGTGTGTGCGTCATCAACTCTTTCATCCTCATGTCAATTTAGTTAATCTTCCGGGAGTTTTCTTAGACTCGTTTTGTCAAAGTCCCATATGCTTGTTTTTCTTATTGATCTCCACTAATGTGGTGGTAAATCCAACCTTCAAAATCAATGAGGTCTCTCTTCAGCAATGTCGGGCTTAGGTAATTGCAGATAATGAAAATTTGTTGTAAATCACCCGGGGCTTCCATCTTCATTTACATTGTCAGCTTCCAACTTTCACCCTTTTTCTTTCTTTCGCTCTTTTCTCGATTTTCCTAATCTTAGCCTCGATTCATCTTTGAATTCTTTTTATGGAATTTCAATTTCCATATGTACTGAGTCTGCATTCTTTTTTCTTGAACTCCTTGTTTTTATTGTTCTAAGATTTGGAATAGTGCAATGTTTTGTCTTTAGGCTTTCTATTACTCTTAGAGAACTTCAGCTAGCAATTCTATGCCCGCTTGGCATTAGGTGCTAGGTGTTAAAAACACCCCTACGAGCTTAATCTGTTCAAGAGAAAGAGGCCTTCAAGACAAAACTTATTCCCTTAGTTTCACTAACTTCGCTTCTTTACTTCTTCAACTCCTCTATCATTAAAATTTGGAAATATCAGTTCCCAAACTTGTTTCTTTCTTTTTACTAAACTTTTATGAACTGAAACTATAATTGGGCTCTTTCTGTGCGTTTATTGCAAGGAAGGAATTTCTAAGCCAGTTGTTGCTTCAAGAAATAAGGCTTATTTGGCTCAAATCAAGGAACTAGGAGAATATGCTTACATATTTGAGGGTAGCTAGAAAAGCCTGCCGCCAAGGATGGCCTCTATCATTCTTATCAATTGCCACCCAGGATTTCACCAATCAATAATCAAACAAGTTCCCAGACTATGGACTCTAAATCCCGCCTCCCGTAAGATGTTCCTAATTCCCACAAAGTTTCATAAGTTTTGTTGACCTAAGTGTATTATTTCTTCAAGACTTGTATTTATTTACTGTTTACTTACATTATTTTAACCAAGTATTTTGTTCCATCAAGAATAACCAATTTTCCGATTTTTGCAAACTAAACTGAATTTAAACAAAACAAGAATAATTCCTAATTTCCGCTTTAATTATTCACGCTCGATTCTCTTTTCCAAATTTCCGTTTCGATAAAGAACAAAATTATTTATTTGATTCCTAAACAGAAAATAAAATGACACAGAAACACAATTTAGATATCATTAACAATCAATTTGTAAGTCAACATAAATTTTATTAAAATATCAAAATATTTCGATATTGTACAATCTGCTTTCTTTACAAATAAACTCCAGAATCAAGTTCAAGAAAATCCTCTATTTCTTGATTTAAAATCCTATATCTTCTTTCTCGGGTTAAGGCCCGCCTAAAGTTTGGTTCACCAAACCTTGAGCTCCTCCAAGAGTGATTCGGCTGTTAACAAGGTCGTTCAACAAATTGGAGCCCTTTCTCCCTTTTTCTTTGGAGCTTCTCTTGTTGATGGGTTCTAATTAACCCTTCTTCCAATTCCTTTCCCATCAACCACTCTCTTGATTACACAACGTTTTATGGAACAAATAATGGAATTGGTTTGTTTTCCGACTCCATTTATTCCATAAAATCTGTTCTCGCAACCTCGGGAGCTCTTCTTTCTCTCGCCTTCCTTTCTCCATTCTCTTCTTATTCCTTTTGTTCTCTCATCCTTTTATAGTGAATTACGCCTCTCGGGAACTTACAAGGCCATTTATTCTTTCTTTTAAATTTCTACGATGAGTGGATTAAAATGAGGTTCTCGAATTTTTCTCTTCCGATATTTCCAATCGAGATTTTTGGTCTTTCATTGAGAATTTTGATCGCTTTTCAATCTCCTAATCTCCTCTACTATTCTCCGGAACCGAAAGCATACTAGCTCAAATCGTTCAATCAAGAAATGAACTTTTGTTTCTGCATTAATAACCATTTATTTCAACAAAATTCTGAATGAATGTTGCAAAACTGAAAGGTTTGGGTGAATTATAGTTTAGTGGATTTTGAATGGGAATAGACGCTGGGTTTAATGTCATGACAATGCCTTGGGAGTCAAGACATTAACTTTTGGGCCACTAAATTAATGATTGCCAATGACTTTTATTTTTTTTTAACTGCTGGATGCCCAAAATTAGAGGTTTTAATCTTCTCAGGCTTTTTCTGGTCACGACTTCAAAATTTCATGTCGTGACCTAAAAATGTATAGTCACGACAGTGAATTGTAGCTTGAACATAAAAATGTTCTTCCCTCCTTTATTTATGTCAGACCTTAATTTCATTATTTTGACTTCTTTTTCCACTTTATTCTTCATTATCTCAGCACTCTTTGGTTGCCACTTTGAATTAATGTTGCGACCCAAAACATAAACACTAATTTGATAAAGAATTTCAATGTATTCACTTCATTCAAAACAATCCATAACTCAACTCATCTCAGATCATGCAAAATTCAGCAACTTCCATTATGCATCACATTCAACAATTAAGCATCAAACAAGATAAAAAAATCTCCAAACTTTCAATCATGCTATATCAAAGACAAATTTAAAATTTAAATCAAGAAGAAGAAGAGGAACCGCCTTTGGTCTATTATGTCGAATAAGTTTGATCAGCAGATGCTCTCCTTTTTTGCACAATCTTCATTGTCTTGTAAAATTAGAAATTATTTAACTATTATTCAATCACTAATGAATACAATTACAAGAATCTATTAAAAATTTTAAACACTGAAACTGTAAAATGAAACAAGAAAATTTAAACAAACTGTGGATCGCTTCCACAAAGTCAAGCCCATTTTTAGTCTTTAGCCGGACTTTCACGCTATCGTTTCCCGTTTCTTCAATTTTCTTCATTAAGAACTAAGGGTTTATCTTCCAATTGCTTTTTCCCAAGACAATGCTTTAATCTCTGACCATTAACTTTGAATTCCTCATGATTGCTGGTTCTAAGTGTCACTGCCCCAAATTGTGTGCTCGATACCACTCTAAATGGTCCACTCCATTTGAATCTCACTTTCCCGAAAGTATCTTAGTCTGGAGTTGAATAAAAAAATCTGATCTCCTGCCTTGAATTCCCTCCTCAAAATTCGTTGATCATGCCATTTTTTTGTTTTATCTTTGTAGATTTTGGCACTATCATAGGCTTCATTCCTCAACTCTTCCAATTCATTTAACTGGAGTAGCCTATCTTCCTTAGCAGCTTTAAAATCAAAATTAAGCTTCTTGATGGCCCACATAGCTTTGTATTCTAGCTCAAGAGGTAGGTGACAAGGTTTTCCAAAGACAAGTCTGTATGGGGACATTCCAATGGGAGTTTTAAAAGTAGTCCTGTATGCCCATAGTGCATCATCAAGCTTCAAAGACCAATATCCCGCTAGAACTTACGCCTTTTTCCACTTTTTATTTCCCCGTTGAAATTTCAATTTCATTTGATTTGTCTGAGGACACAGCACACAAAGTGCTTGATTGTTCATATCCATGAGCTGCACCAAACACCTTATTATAAATATTCCTTCCCCACTCACCTTACTTTACAGTTCGGTGTCCCAAATCACGAGAATATTCTTTCGTAAGAACCCCACAAACTATAGCTGGCATCATTATTTGACATGTCGCTGCTTCTACCCATTTTGATACATAATCCATAGCCAGGAGTATGTATATATTTCCAAACGAACCCGAAAAGGCCCATAAAATCCATTCCCATACATCAAACACCGCACCACCGTAATACCCGCAGCAAGATTCCATGCTCACGATACTTTCCCATTCTTTGGCATTGATCACACAATTTTATCCATTCAAAACAATCCTTAAAAATCGTAGGCTAGTAAAATCCTGACTTGAGAATTTTATGGGTTGTTTTATCTCCTACAAAGTGTCCTCCATAAGGTGATGCATGACATTCTTTTAAAATCTCATTGGCCACCTTCCGTACACATCTCCTTATAATAAGATCAGCTCCTTTAAACAATAATGGGTCATCCGCATGTAGTACCCGCCAATCCTTAGCTTTTTTTCTCGTAGCCGACCTTGCGGGTATAATTCCACAAGCTAAGAAATTCACAATATCAACATACTAGTAGGATCCGAGTGATACCAAATAATTGCTCATCTAGAAAATTTTCTGCTATTTCTCTTCCTTCTTCTTGCATGCTGGTTTTCTACTTGACAAGTGATCAACTATCACATTGTCACTACTCCTTCGTTTTTTTATTTCTAAATCAAATTCCGCAATAATAGTACCCACCTGATCAATTCGCTTGCTTCTTTCTTTGCCATTAGATATTTAATTGCTGCATGATCAGTGTGTATAACAACATGGGACCCCAAAATGTATGGCCTGAATTTTTCACATGCAAACACTATTGCTAGCATCTCCTTTTCGTAGTAGAGTAATTTTCTTTATGCTTCATTAAAGGTTTTCATAGCATGTGACTTGCCTTGAACACTTTTTTGCATCTTTCGTTCCAATACAAATCTCCTATTGCAAATCACTCCGCATCACACTATGATTTCAAATTCCTCTGCTCCAACTGCTTGCTATTATGGGAGCTCAACTAGTCCTGATTTGATTTTCCGCAGATTCATCAAAATAGAACTTAGTATCTTTTTCCAAAGAATCGCATAAATGTCTAGCAATTTTTGATAAATCTATGATAAATCTTCTATAAAATCCAGCATGTCCTAAGAAACTTCTGATTCCCTTGACTGTAGTGGGTGGCATTAGGTTTCTTATAATTGAAACTTTTGCCTAGTCTACCTCAAGCCCAGCTGTAGAAATCATATGCCCTAAGACAATTCCTTCTGTAACCATAAAATGGCATTTTTCCCAATTCAGAGCCAGATTCTTGTCTTTGCACCTTTGAAGTACTATCCCCAGGTTATGCAGGCATTGTTCAAAACTGGATCCATACACTGTAAAATCATCCATGAAGATCTCCATAACTTCTTCTGCTAGATCATAAAATATAGACATCATGCATCTTTGGAAGGTACCAGGAGCATTACACAAACCAAATGGCATTCTCCTAAAAGCAAAAGTACCAAATGGGCATGTAAAAGTGGTTTTCTCCTGATCTTCAAGTGCAATAGCAATTTGGTTGTATCCAGAGTATCCATCAAGAAAACAAAAATGAGGGTGTCCCGCCAACCTATCCAAAGATCCGTCAATGAAAGGCTAGGAAAATGATCCTTCGTCAGTAGATTCAATTTTCTCGTAGTCAATACACACCTCCATCCTCACACAGCGCTTCAGAGGAATCCGCTCATCTTTTCATTTCGACAATGAATCCACCTTCTCGGGGAACCACATGTACCGGGCTTACCCAAGAACTATCTCGATATAGCATATATAAACCTCATTTAACCATTTCCTGTAACTTTTCTGACAACTTCTTTTCATCACTCGGTTCAAATTTCTCCTTGATGCTCAATAAAAGTTTTTGCATTATCTTCCAAAGAATATTTTGTGCATGCAAATAGAGGGACTGATACCCTTCGCATCTTCACCGACTCAAGCAATCAGTTTCCTTGTATTTTCTCTCTCAAAATTACTGAAGAACTTCGCTCTTCACTTTCGCCAATGCACTCTTGATATGATAACCGGCTTTCTCTTTCTGGTTCTAAAACTCATATTGTAAATGATCGGGCAATTCTTTCAATGTTAGCCCTTCGCACTAGCTCTCCGCTCATGAGTTTGCCGCTTCGGCTTCGCTTACTTCATCTCGACGCTTTCAATTATACTCGGTGATCGCTTTCCCTTTGTTAAACAAATTCAAGGCAAACTTACAATCAAAGCCTTCAAGGTAATCGAAAATTCATCTCAATTTACCGATAGAGCGTTGAATGATACAACTGCACCAATTCATCATCGTAGAAGGCTATTGTTTCATGTTCCATACAACTCTGTCTCGCCTACATTAGATGTTCCACTCTATTAATATTAAATGCACCGCTTTATCCCCAACTCTAAGTGCCGCCTCACCTTTTTGTATCAATCATACCGCTGCTAAGAAAGGCCTTCCCAACAACAAAGGAACTTGGCTATCTTCCTCCATCTGCATGATAACAAAATCCATTGGGAAAATGAATTTCCCAACATTGACAAGTACATCTTCCGTAATGCCCTCCGGGTCGCGCTTACTGATTCATCACCCATCCGCAATGTAATTGTTGTCAGTAAGTTCCCACAACCTGAATCTCTGCGACCACCGATAGAGGCATCAAATTTATACTCGCTTAATCACATAAAGCTTTTGAATTCATTTCCTCGAAGGTGGAATGGTGAACCGCGTGATCTTTCATCTTTGTTGGGAGCTTCTGCTGGATAATGGCACTGTAAGTGGAAGTCAAGTTAACTATACCCTCCTCAGCTATCTTTCTTTTCTTGCTAAGTATCTCCTTCATAAATTTTGCATAAAGAGGCATTTGGATGATCACCTCTGCAAATGGGATATTTATTTCTATTTTCAAAATATCCAAGAATTTAGAAAATCAAGTATTCTCTTTCTTGACTTCGTCTCTGGTGGAATGGCACCGTGTGTATATGCCGGTTCTCCTTCCTTCTTTTCTCTCTCGTCATTACTTTCTTTCAACCAATTAATCCGGGCTATTCTTCCTTCTTTCTTTTAGTCTCTTCTTTCTCGCCGCCCTTCTTTCCTTTCGTCTTTGCCGTCAAATCCTTCCCACTTTTAACCGAATTGCTACGCCTGGGTTCTTCGCGTGTCACTGGGGTGGAATGTACCCTTGTTCTATTTACATATCTAAAATACTGGGCCTCTATCAGGTCTCTAAATTTTTTCTGATGCACTAGCATTCTTCTAAAACATGTGAGTATTAGACTTGAAATCTTCCAAGCTCCAGATAGTTTCGTTCCATGGAATCAGAATAGCCTCTCTTGTTATCCCCATGAACTGCAGCATTTGTTCTTCAAATGGTCAGTTCTCCTCCGACCTCGATATTCATTTCTCGCCCTCACCTCCTCGCGTCGAACCTCGTGGTCGCCGATATCCTTGCTGAGGATGTCATTCCTACCTGGCCGTAAGGCCCTCTCCACCATATGAGAAATTCTCATGGTTCCTCAGTACTGGATTGTAGTGTGTGGGCAGGTTAGGATTTGGCTTGAAATGATAACTTTGCTTGTTCACGCATTTAACCTCCTCAAAGACCATAAGAATCTTCTTCCGTTGGCACGCACCCTTTCCTCATAAGTTCTCTTTCCACTCCAGCTTCTATTTCATGAGCAAAGCAGTATCTTTCTTGCTTGTCCATCCTATGCATTATGGAATCTAACTTGCTTCCATGGCTGTCATTAATTCGCCACTCCATGACCCTTTTCTCCGATGCTTCCTCTTGAAAACTCACGGAGCTTATATCGCATTTTGCTAAATCTTCTATCGCATCTCTCGCCTTCAAGACTTTTTCGTTTGAATGCTCCACAAAGATGAAGCATCGTATAATGCCCTGGATGTATCATTTAAAGCATGATACACTATGTCCATCCGGGTCTTTTTAAATCAATTCCATGCATCGGGCACCTCTTCTCAAAGAACCTCTCGACCTTTCCCAAGCTACATATAGGCTCTCATCTTCCCTCGTTGGAATACTATTATCTCTTCGTCTCTCCTCGAAGTGAGATGGGGAAACAATCCGCCCAAGCATGCTCTTTCTACCACCCTCCAAGTATCAACCTAACCATATGGTATCAGATTCACACTGATGTGGTCGCTATATCTCTCAAAGAAAATGGGGAAGAGATAACTTTATCACCTCCGGTCCTTCACACCATTCACCTTCACTATATTAGGCCATCCCGAGAAATCTTCCTGTGTTCATTTGGGCCTTCGTGGGATGACTAGTAACCGATGTTGTCGAACCATCAGAATTAAGGCCGGGCTTTAGTTCAAATTATTTGCTCTGGCGCAGGTCAAGTTTGATTGCAAGTATCATTCTTCCCGAATAATAGCTCTAGAAATCCTCCATTGTGTTAGTAATGGGGGGGCCTTCCTCGGTCGCTGTCCTCCTGCCTCCGTTTGGTCATGTCTCTCATCCGCTATAGCCGCGTCTTCGCTTCTTTTGTCTTTCTTAAGCTCCCGAGTGTTCTCTCCAATCTGTCTACCGGAATCAGGCCGAATCTTGTTTCATGCATTAAAGGTTTTCTGTAATCAAAACACACTCGCATTAATAGGATTATCAAACTAAACAAATATTTTCAACATGGCTTGTTAAAATTAGTGGTCAGGTAGCCACCGCTTGAAAGGCCATTTTTGTTCTTTTCTTAAAATGTCCAAATTAGTATTTCCTTCTTTCGTCATAATATCGATTCAATTAATTTTTCAATCCCTACAGCGCCATAAAAACTTGTTCGCCTTTTCTATATATAAACTAAACCCTAAATTAACATAGCTACAAGAGCCTTACAATTCTCTTATACCCCATGTCACTGATAAGTTTGCTTGCTGTACAAATTTCTCTTTAATGCTCCGTGGATTAAAATAAGGGTTCAGCCATGGCACCGCAAGTGCACAGGTCATACAAGTAGTAAATCAATGTAAGTCCGTGTATCATTCCCACAAAGATTGATAGCGAACATAAGTCAACTACCCTTAACTACTAAAATTTCATACTATTCGACTCAAAACTCATAATGAATGTTTTATCAAACGACAAAAATCATAAATCTTATACTATTGAATATGTTCAAATTAAACTAAAACAAAATGAATTACTAAAAGAAATTGTATATAAAAGAATGGATTGAATTAGTTTACTGTGAGAAATGAAAACCATCAATGAAATACAATGGAACAATAATTCCATCACTAAATCCGCTTCCGTCATGATGGATCCTCGACTTTGTCCAAGATTTCATAATTATCGGAATTTGATTTCTCCTTCTTCACCGATTTAATATCCTCGCTTCTCTCAAGACAAGATCAAACCACCCACCGTATTCCACATTCTCTTGCAAGATCTGGGTATTTTTCTTTCTCAATACTTCACACCCATTTCCTCTTGACAATAGAACTTTTGCTTTACCTTCTCAGGATTCTCGCAAAATTTCTACTACTTAATTAGCGGCTCAACCTCCAGATCTATGGGTTTATCCCTTTCCCTTGATCAGATCTAAGCTAACACGTGGATTGGAACTTGATTAGTGCTCAAAAAGTGCAATTTTGAACCCTATATTAGATAGGTTTTGAGTGCTTTTTGATCATTAATCATGTCATTTATCCCAATTGAAGTGTTCATGTCATCTTAGTAGCACTTATGCCAATTTGAGGGTGTTTTTGGTTAGCTTGTAGGACTTTATACACATTTGAATCCCAACTCAACGCAAATGATCGATCATGAGGTTGGAATTTTAGTCTCACCATCAACAAGCCCTAAAAATCAATGGAAAACAAAGGCAAAGTGAAGTTAAAATGAGATGCAAGCTTGAAGAGGCGACAGAGGAATGCATCAAAGAAAAACAAAAATTTCGCAACCCGTTGGCAACCAATTCAACCCTTGCAATCGCAAACGGCTCCTGCAGAACAATTCGACGCATTGCGAAATTCGCAGCCCACCAGATCAGGCAATCGCGAATTGGGCTTCTCAAAAATTTCGCTAGCTTAGCGAAATTTCGCTAGCCAGCGAAATTCCGCAACCTGCCAAATTCAAGAACCTGCCAATTCCTCGCTAACCCCTTGCCAATTCGCTAATTAGCTAAATTCTCCCAGAATGAAATCTACAGGCCCTGGCCATGCTTTGTAATTAATGCAACCGCCTTCAAACTTCAGAATTACTCTCTATCCTATAACTTAGCTTAGTTATTAGGGTTTTTGGTATTTTATACCTTGAGGAGTCCTATAAACACTCTCATGTTTTGTAATAAAAAAAGAGAGGAGGAGAGGAAGAAAGACAAGTTCGTGATCTGTGAAGTTTTCATTTATCGCTTTTTTGTAAATAAAGTTTGTTTTATTTTAAGTTTACTTTTATTTTCTTTCTCTTCTTTCTTCTTTCTTTCACTTTCCCTGGCCGCTACACACCTCTTGAAGATGACAATTCAAGAGAGCTTGGCTAAGCCTCCTCCTTCCTTCAAGAGGAAGGAAGCTAGTCATAAAGCAGGTTAAGCATGTCATTCCCATGTACTAAAAGCATGTGGTGTATTTATGGCCCTTATCTTCAAAAACTCGCTTGCATAACATAGATGTTATCGTCTTGGCCAATACTCATGCTTTAGGATCCAAAGGCTTAGTGACTGCAGGCATTCGTGGGCTCTTTAGATGTCCCACTAGCTTATGAGGTAATATTCTACATGTTGGGTTCTTCAAATTAGGTTAAATAACATTTGCTTTTATTGTTTCGCAATACTTCCATGTTTTCTTTAGGGTTCAAAGGTTCTGTGAGAGATGCACCGTGATTCTTTAGATGGTCTAACTAGCCTAGGTCAATACTATCCATGCTTTAGGTTCAAAGGTTCTGGGTGAGAGATGCACTGTGATTCTTTAGATCTTTACGAGCCTAAAACATTGATAAAAGAATGTTAGGGTTTTAAACAAAAAGGGGCCATAACTACATCCTGTGTTGACTCACATAGGAGGATAAAACCTGAGGACATGTGTTTGCCCTAGCTTGCCAAGTTAGTGACTCTAAATCTTCAAAGTAAATTTCTTCATTGTTAATTTCGCTTTAACTTTCACTTTTATACTGCTTTTCAAACCATTCCCCTGCTTCAATGAATTCCAAAGAGTCCAAATAGAAAGCCTTACCTTCATGCCCTAATGCAAACCATTTGAAGAAAACTCCATCCCCGTGTTCGACTTAGACCACTATACTCGCAGCAGCTTCGACTACCAAGCAGCCAGAGTGAGCTTGTGCATATAAATATTGCTGATTTTAAATTTCACCATCGTGGCACGAATCAAATGGCGCCGTTGTCGGATGGTGCCTCGACTTACTAATGGTAAGTTGAAGAGTACTTGTGATCCACATCACAAAGTGAAGGTAACCTTTACCTCTTGCATATCGCCTATGTTAGAATCGCGCTTTCTACAAGACTTCGACAAAGAGGGGCCGTAATCGATTCAGCCTTCGCTTTTTCATTCACTATTTTATTTTGTTAGATTAGTTTTAATTTTTCTTTTAGCACTCTTTGTTGGTTCTAATTGTTGTCTCTACAATTGTGTAACAACTGTGCATGCAACAGTGGGATAGAGACACTTCAGGTAGGCTGAATAGGATTAGTACACAACCTGACCTAAATGAAGGAGGTTACAAGTAATAAACCGATACCATGGATCCCATACCTATAACAACAGAGCCAACCAGAACCCCTATGAACTAAATGCATATAGAACCATGAGGGATCACATCCACCCTCCTAGAGTTAGTGCCCCATCCTCGTATCATTCCTCCCGTCGATGATGTAGCAAAGGAGGCCATATTTGGTACCCCTACTTCTCACATACCATGGTATGGAAAATGAAAATCCATACACTCATATAAGGGATTTTGAAGAGGTTTGCACTACCTTCAAGGAAGGTATGATGGACATGGATTTGCTGAAGCTAAAGGCATTTCCATTGACTCTAAAGGACAAGGCCAAGATATGGCTCAACTCATCGAGGCCTAGAACTCATAAGAAGATCACGAAATAGCAAGGCAGTTCCCGAAGAAGTTTTTGCTGCTCATAAGACAAACAATTTGAAAAGACAAATTTATACCTTTGCGCCATGAAGGTGAGAAGCCTTTACCTGTTTGAGAGGTTTTTAGAGACCATCAAGGCATGTCCACATTCATGGCTGACATTACGGATGTTAAATAACCACTTCTATGGTGCAGGCCTCCCGCCATGAGGCGCCTTTTAGAAACCATGTGCGGGGGAGACTTTTTACAAACATCCCGATGAAGCCATGGATTTTAAATTACGTGGCTGAAACTTCTAAGGGTTGGGATGAGCTGTCCCTAGAGAAACGGATGTGGATGAAACCACCACCAATCAAAGAGGTGGTATGTACGCACCGAATGATGAGATGGAAATGAGGGCTAGGTTATCAACTCTTAGCTAGAGGTGCTGCAGGAGCCGGAGGAAAACAAATTTCAATGAAGTGCAAAAAGTGCTGATCGACAACACGCACACAACCTAATCCCTGCACAAATTTCCAATCCCCAGCACAAGCAATAGAACACTGTTCCATGACCCCTGCAGTGAAGGATTTGATGCTAATGTGCACACACCGTAGACACCAAGCCCTAACAACCAAATGCTCCATATGGGAATACGCATAATCCCAATTGAGGAATCATCCTAACCTTGCATGGAGACCAAACCCCGCTTATGTACCACCAGAGCTAAGCCTCGGGCTTAATTCCTCCACAAATACAACAACCACCATCCTCTTCTCCAAGAGGAACAAGCCGTACCAATTCGAGTATGCGGTGGCAATTTTGTTAATGACCAAATGGAACCAATGTGCAATTGGCACAAAGGATTGACACTGCCGAGAAAAACACCGAATAAAAATTTGATGACCTACAAGATTCAATTACAAACATTAATGTCGCTAGAGGGACAAGAAAGAGGAGGTTCCCATCCCAAACACTTCCAAATCCTAAGGGGATCCATGAGGTAGGCCTGGGAATGCATGAGGTTAAGTCCATAATCACCTTGAGAAGTGGAAAAGAGGTTGATCAACCCTCCGACAAAGCCTCGTTGAAGAATCCTGTGCAGAGAAAAAATGAAACCTCGAGCATATTCCTAGAGGATGACACAATGAAATATCGTGGTACCACCTCCTTTTCCACAAGCATTGAGAGGAAAGACAAAGGAAACTCAACAAGCAGCATTTGGAGGTCTTAAGGCAAGTAGTTATTAACATACCTTGCTTGATCTAATCAACCAAGTACCGCTTATGCAAAATTTTAAAGGATCTATGTAATTCATAAAGAGAGGATTAGGCATCGAGAAGAAGGCCTTTCTCACTGAACATATCGTTCTAATCCAAAGCAAGTACCAAGATATGATCTCCGTTCTCCCACACAATACCAGTCTATTGTGGAATTGCATGAAAAGGCATTGCTAGATTTGTGAGCCTGTGAATCTTATGCCATTTCCGTATACAAGCGCTAGGGTTTAGGTGAGCTTAAACCTACCCCTAACTACACTCCTATCACATAGATCGCTGAAAACTCCTAAGGATAGTTGAGGATGTCCTTGTCAAAATTGACAATTTTCTACTATCCAAGAGATTTTGTAGTCCTGTATTAATCGCACCCACTCCCAATGAACCAAACTACGTACAATCATTCCAGAGATCATTTCACCGCCACGTAATTATTAATCGCTTAATGGAATCATGCAATTGACATTTGGTGACATGATATTGGAATTGAACATTTTCAATTTGAATGACAACCCAAAATTGTTAACTTGAAAATCCTATAACTGATGAGGTTGTTTCAAATGACGTTGTGCAGTATAACAGTAGCCCGTAAAATACAAAGAGTGATCAACTCGCGATGAAGGAGAATCAAGTCTTGCCAACAACAATTGTAATTGCAAGCCAATTTCTCAAATCCACAACCATTCCAACAGAGAACAAATTCCAACTTGGTGCTGAACTTAACATCATGGAGCTGAAGGCCACTGTACGGCCGAGGAGAGATCATCCTCCTCGAATTTCCTTGAGTATTTCTAACTCGAACTGGTTCTGTTTTCTAAAACCGACACAGTTCACAATTTTTAATTTTTTGTCATATAATAGTCAATTTTGTCATTGTAGTTATTTTTTTGAAATTTTTAACTTGTGATAATTTTTATATAGTTTTTAGTATCGTATTTGTATTAGATTTTAATATCGTACCTATAAGTTAAAAATTATAATATATAATTTTTAGTAATTAATGTTAAAATTTTGATGTATTGCAGGAGGCCAATGGCCAAATTCATTGCTTAATAAAAATCAAAGGAGAGACTCACATATCATGTGAGAAACAGGGATGGGGCTGGGCCTCAAACACATTTCATTCCTCCTCCTGGGGCCGTGCTCCTGAGTTCGACCGCGCCGTGCCTCGAGCCCACTCAGCCGCCGTGCCCCGCTTCACGCAGCAGGCCGTGGCCTCAAATTTCGACCGAGCCCTCCCACTTTCACACCGCCGTGACCGCAGTCACTTTTCATCATCAGAGCCGAGCAAGACGAGCCTCCACAGCTTCATCCCGCTCGAGCCGATGAAGCCACCACACGCACACTAGCCGAGCCACACATCGCTGTGAAGGCCCTGCTCATTCCCGTACTCGCCCCAGCCTCAGATTCTATCGAGCCTCGATTATTCGTTTTGGGGTTTATTTTAGCTTTCTGGGCCATCGAACCCCCGGGTCAGCAGGGTATTCAGAGAAGTCCAAAGAAATTCCTGCAGATCTCGAGGTATTCAGAGAGCTTCAGCTCGCAGGTACAGGCCCCAGCCTACATATTCAAAGGAGGTCCACCCTCTTTCTCAAAGATTTTACTTTAGATATCGATATGGTCCGTACGAGGGTGGGTCTCAGGTCTCGCCTCGGTGAGGTCTAGCACACCTGAGCCGCAGGTCGCGCACCACCCGCACTCAGCATCTCAGCCATTGGCCTGGGTCCCCCAGGCCGCACCGACGAGCCGGGATTCAAACTACCATCGCACTGACCCTGCCCCATCCCGCACTCCGTAGGAGAGCCAGGAGGGCCCTGGTCTAAGCGGCCCTCAAGACTTCGGCCCGTGAGAAAGTCATCATCTTCTGCATCACACTACTCACCATCATCAAGAAATGAGATCGACACCTTTCAATCTCGCCTATCACCGGCCCTCGCATCAGAGGCCCATGTGTTCGAGGGACACCCCATCCCGGAATGCGTATATACGTAGCCGAATTATCTTCGGCGCCAGGAGTCATTCTAATGATCTCCCGGGGATCGGCGCCGACCCTGCATACCGTGAGTCGATGAGACTGGATCGAGGTATTCGCCTCCTCCCATTTATGACTCCGACAGCTTCTATCACCCGAGAGTGGTCCCAGCCACTACTCCATGACATCTTGATGCAGACGGCCCCCTGAGACTACTAGATAGATGACCGCCGAGGTGTACTCACCAAATGGCATTCTCAGAAATTTCTTGAGATTGCGCCTACCATCGCAAGAATGCCGAGGGTTATAGATTTGGGCCCACCTCCGCCTGTGAAAGGATGAAAGCTGGGAGCACCGCCGTGATGCTAGCGCTGCCCGCAGCTTTATCTGAGTGCTCTTCCGCCATACGCCGCTTTCATCGACCATCCGTCGCAGATCATGAGTCTCCTCTCGCAGCATTATGCGCAGCAGGCGGGCCTATTCGAGGCATTGCATCAGATCTCGTACTTCGGTTCAGCCCATCCGAAATGGGGTGATTACTTCCGCTCTACAGCTGAGGAGAAGCGTCCACCTGAGAGACCTCATACACAGCGGAGCATACCACTACTTATCCGAGGTCTTTCCTATGTTCTCGAGCGCATGGGATTCTGAGGAGCCCGATGTAGATGCGAGACAAATTCGCCTATTGCAAGAGTGCTGGACCTGACATGACTATACCCGTCCATTTCCATACGCCAAATGAGACCAGGAGGAGGTACCTGGGGTGAGGAGGCCGAGGGATCGCACACGCAGACGTATCCACCCGCCTCCGCACCCGCAGGTACAGCAGGAGTCCCACTCCATATTTCGATCGCTCACCACCGTCTCTCCACCCACTACTTCGGGCCAAGGTTTCCTGCGTATACTCCTGCCCTCATTCAGCACACCGCCACCGGAGTATACACATGTCAGTCAGAGGAGATGGTCGGAGTGATGGATGCGATTCGCACATTCAGCAGCCTCTGCAGCCCAAGATGCAAAGACATGACCGCAGATTGGCCTGAAATGAGGCCACTTGGGGATGCTACATTCCATGCTTCCATCGATCATGACCCATCCGTCTTCCTCATGATCCCGCTCAGAGAGGAGCCCCGCCACCGATGCACCTCATTGATATCTCGGGCAAAGAATATAGCGAGTTTTTCACTCACCACCACTACAAAGAAACAGGTGGTTAGGCTTTCGATTTATGTATAGTTTCACTTTATCAATCGCTCTCTACTAATTTTGGATTATGATTTTTTATATTAGCCATAAGAGGCGCGATATGTTTGTAGCCTGCTCTCGCATGTATTAAGCCATTTTGGCTATTTCAAAAGCTACTCGATTATATATATATATTCAAATTTTTTTGCATATTGTGTTTAATGTGTGGTCCCCTATGTATAAGTATGTGTTTTTCTTTCAAACTACATAATTAAATCGCCTAAATTGAACAATAGGAATTGCTTCAAATCGGAACAATCAATTGCTTTTGGGTTTCGATGATTGAATCATCATTTTGTCACTTCTATGTTAGAACAAATGCCATGCTTGAAACAATTTGTGTTCACTCACTGTTCCGGCATGTTCAACTTGGAAATTTCCCCCTTTATGCTATACAGCCACACCATTTAGATCGCCTAATAGGTCAGAATTTGTATGCCTCCTTCCACTTTGCAAGCCGGCCTTGTGGCTGTTGACAACCTAGGATAGATTTGAGTTACTTCAACAATTGAAGACCAATGTTGTCTCTCTCCCAAAAAGGAAAAGAAAGAGAAAGAAAAGAAGCAGCAAAAATAAAATCGTGGAGTTTTGCTTGAAACCCGAAAGCACGGCCCGCGGGTGTATGGCGGTGTTTCTCAAACCCGATGCCTAAGCCTTAATTGGTCGGGAGTCATCGATTTTGTGTTCAAGCATGGGTGGATAGGTAGAATTTTAGCGAATCAGAAGCTTACCTTCGGCCACTGAAGTCCTGGTGAAGCCTTGCAGTTAGTGGTCTTTGATCCTTTCGCTCGATGCCCTAAACCTATGGTTGAGTCGCTTGTGGACCCCGTTACATGGACTTTGGTGAAGTTTGATTTTTAAGCATTGCATCCTACAATATAATTGAGAAAGCAAGAGAAGTGTAATCACTCTATCTTAACTGCTCAACATTTAAGGCCATGTCAATGCCAGTCAGGGAAACAAATTTCGCATTTTATCACTCAATCTAGATACAAATGAACCATTAGACTTAGGTGGGAAACCAAGTTGAAAATTATGAAAACAAAGGTTGTTCTAAAATTGTCCTTTTATGGATTTTATTCTCAGATATAGGTTTTCAAATGCCGATTTCAATTGTTCAATTTAAAGTAATTGTGAGTTTTGTATATAAGTACAATAACCTTTTCAAAACAACCTTTAAAATCACATATTATCTGAATTTATTTTGCAAATGCTATGACTAGCAAACGCTGTTGAGGGATTAGTGCTCAAAGTGCAATTTGAAATTCTATATTAGATAGGTTTTAAGTGCTTTTTGATCAATAATCAGGTGTCATTTATCCCACCAAGTGTTCATGTCATCTTAGTAGCACTTATGCCAATTTGAGGGTGTTTTTGGTTGTTTTGTAGACTTTATACACATTTGAACTTCCAACCTCAACGCAATGATCGATCATGAGGTTGAATTAGTCTCGCCATCAAGCCCAAAATCAATGGAAAACAAAGGCAAAGGAATAAAATGAGATGCAAATAAGACATGACGAGAGGAATGTGCACAAAGAAATAGTAATTTCGCAACTCTACTGCAACCACTCCAAGAACCCTGCGAACAAATTCGCAAACGGTTCGCAAACACCGCAATCTCAAGACGCATTGCGAAATTCGCTTAGCCCACTAAGACCGTGCACTGCGAAATTGCCACCGAAAATTCTCGCGCTTAGCGAATTCAAGTAGCCAGCGGGAATTCGCAACCTCGCAAATTCAACCCTTGCTAATTTCGCTTAACCCTTGCCAAATTCGCTAATTGTTAAATTCTCCCCGTGAGCGTAAATTTACAGCCTCACATGCTTCAGGAATTAATGCAACCGCCTTCAAACTTGGTGAATTACTCTCCTATCCTATAACTTAGCTTAGTTATTGTGGTTTTGGTATTTTTATACTGAGAGTCCTATAAATACCCCTCATGTTTTGTAATAAAAAGAGAGGATGAGAGGAAGAAAGACAAGTTTTCGTGATTTGTAAGTTTTCATTTACTCGTCAGAATAAAGTTTGTTTATTTTTAAGTTTTGCTTTTATTTTCTTCTCTCTTTCTTTCCTTCTTCTTTCATTTTCCCTACGCTAAGCACACCTCTCAAGATGACACCCTAGAGATGTCATGCTTCCTTCCTTTCAAGAGAACAGCTACCATGCAGAGGGGTTAGCGACACGTCATCCTCATGTACCAAAAGGCGTGGTAGTGTGACATGGCCCTATTCAAAACTCCGCCAGAGATAATATAGATGTTATCATTTGCCAATACTCTCCATGCTTTTAATCCAGTGCTTAGTGACGAGGTACCGTGGGCCTTTGGATGGTCCCTACCATTTACAGTAATATTCACATGTTAGGTTCTTCAAATTGCATGAAATAACATTTGCTTTTATTGTTTCGGGGCCAATACTCTCCATGCTTTAGGTTCAAAGTGTTCTGGGTGAGAGATGCAAATCAGGATTCTTTAGACGGTCTCTTACTAGCCTAGGTCAATACTATCCATGCTTTAGTGGTTCAAAGGTTCTGAGAGATGCACCGTGATTCTTAGATCTTTGATTTAGCCTAAAAATTGATAAAAGAATGTTAGGTTTTAAACAAAAAAGTGGGCCATAACTACATCCTGTGTTGACTCACATAGGAGGACAAACCCGAGGACATGCTCATTCCTAGCCGCCAAGTTAGTGACCTAAATCTTCAAAGTAAATTTCTTCTATCATAATTTCAGCTTTAACTTTCTGGGCTTTTACACTTCCTCGTTTTTCAGTTCATTCCCCTGCAATGAATTCCAAAGAGTCCAAATAGAAAGCCACCTTCATGCCCTAATGCAAACCATTTTTATGAAGAAAACCCATCCGTGTTCGACTCCTAAGATTCACTATACTCCGCAGCAGAGCTCGACTACCAAGTACTGGTAGGAGCTTAGGTATATAAATATTGTTGATTTTAGTCTCAAATTAATTGGCACGAATCGAACTTACCTTAGATCGAGGTACTGATCATTTATATTGTTAAATTACACCCTCGACTTCCACCATGAGCGAATGGGGATTTATAAAATGAACTCGTAGCTCGCTAGCTCACAATGGTAGCCGAACATACTGAAGAAAAGAATGCTCTCAACTCGTAATTCCATCTCTCAGGTCACTCGTGAGGCATCCCGGATATCGCAGCAAGATACATTCCTCAACTAGTATTAGGTACTACTCATCGGGAACTTATCTATTCGAAACGACAATCGATTACAAAATCGAACCCAAATTAATTTCCATAAATGTGCTGTGAAGGACTATAACTAAATGTAAATCAAATCCAAATTGAAATACAGCCTGACACATCATGAATCAAGAAATGGAGGTTGATCTCAGACGACCACTCGTAATTGCAATAAATTTGCAATGAATTCTAGAAATTTGTCTAGATTTATAAATTTCCGTGCACATCAAGAAAAATAAATGTACCAATAACTAGCTCTACCCGGCCTCCTCGCATACTCGCAGATTCAAAACCGTAAAATAAAACTAAAAATAAAAATAAAATCTAATTTAAATATACACCGAGTTCTTCTTTTCCCTTTGTCGGGTAGTGAAGAAGGAGAAAACTACTTTACTATTCGAAGTTTATCCATTTATAATCGTGAAAAGAATCCCGGGCCGAATCCCCCAAAAATGCCCAGTGGAAATCCAAAGAAAA
>JAEQBH010009016.1:0-108317 GCA_016808115.1 Tetrastigma voinierianum | reverse complement strand
TCATGGCTTAGCTTTTAACTTTTCCGTAGATCTTGACTTCTTTCTTCCATTTCCTTTTAAATTTCTCCTCTGTCAGTTTCCGTGATCTTTTTATTTGGGTTCCTCCTTTTCTCGCTCATCTCTTCTTCCCATTGTTCATCTCTTCTTTTTATCTCAGCTTCATATGCTTCTTCTCTTCTACTCATCTCTTCTTCCCATTGTTGATCCCTTCTCTTCAATTCATTTTCATAAACTTCTTTCTCTAACTTTTGGCCGAGGTCTCCATCCTCTTCCCTTTCTTCTACTTTCTTTGGATGGAATTGAGCATTTCCATTATTTTATTATTCTCCTGACCCCTCAGCTTCCGTGTTCCCGAAATCACTGCTCTTATTGGTGGAGACTTGGCCGCTGGGGCTGAGAAATCTATCATTTCTTTCTTCTGCTCTCATCCTCCTGGAAACATAAAAAGATTCCCTTCTCGATGTGTTTCTGCATTTTCTCTCTTCTGCATCCGCCCACGAGGTGTTTTCTCCCTCCTGGAATCCGTTTCTACTATGACCCCTTCTTTTGGATTCTTCGTCCTCGTTTACTCCCCACAGGTGAGTGGTGAAGCCTGGGACACTCTTCTTCTTCTTCCCAAGTTCCCTTCACACCAAATTTCTAATACATAACCTCATGGATTGCTGTCAGCGCAGGGATCAAATTCCCGTTTATTACCATCAGATACCTCATTATAGAATTTTCAATAACCGTTCCAAAGATCAATCTGTGACCTTCCGCATGGGCATAGAGAAGGATTGTTTCTGTTCTCTTATCATGCAAACGTGCTCGGGTGGACCATAATGTAGGCTAAGAAATAACCAAACTTCGCTCTTCTCGCTTTATCTCCTCGTCGGGTCTGCTCTCCCTTTTCCTCTTCCACTCCGCCTTGACCGTCTCTAATTTTTCGCAAGCTTCCTCACTGCTAGGTTGTTCATCGCCTTCTTGAATTTGATCCATTCTTCTGTCCTTCCATCCCATACATCTCATTAATAGTCTTAGCTTCATAAGGCACCCAGAATTCTCCGACATAAACGTAGCTCTCCTTTCTCCCAAATCGTATCGAGTAAAATTTCTGACGACCGCTACATACCTGCATTTTATGTTTGCGCACTCTCCCAAATCTCCTCCGCCTATTAATTCATTGAACTGAGATGAGTCGGGTCGAAACCTCTTTCTCCTACAAATCCCTTTCCAAAGATAAGGCTTTTCCAGATCGAGAAAGCTTCTTCCGAGACGAACTTTGCTCTCCTTTCTTCAAGGTTTTTCTTTTCCTTTCTCCTCTATTGCCTTGTCACTGGTTGAACTTCTGGTTGTTCCGACGGTCTGTTCTCCCTTTCGCCTGCATGAACTCTCCTATCTTGGCCCGAATATACCCTCCATGATTTCAGCTTCAAGTTCGGGATGAGTTGAAGGTTCGCCATTTAGAGAAATCGGAAGGTTTTAGGAATAGTTTCGTTTAGGGTTTGCAAGAATGGAGAACCGTAGAATATGCGAAGATGAAAGGTTGTGTTTCGCTTTCAAGGGAAAGGAGATGGTAAAGGAGGGAGTTTCAACAGCTTGCAATTCACTATTATGTCAGGGGTTTTATTACTATTTATCGCGCTTGCTGCGACTTTAATTTCAGGTCGCAATCAAAGGTCATTATTAAATTTTGTGTACAATTAAAACCCGCCTAACCGCATACTTGTCTCTTATGTCGCGACCTATTCTCGTTTGTCGCATATAAGTAAATCGTGAGGACAAGTTATCATCAAAGCGCGACATCATTTTATGAATTAATCGAAATTGCCGCGAATTCTCACCACTTTTCAAGGAATGGTTCTTTTCGCGACTAAGTAGCTTCGTTATGTTTAAATTTATGTCGCGACTTCCACTGATGTCGACATAACTTTCGGGTCGCACCGTCCCCTGAGTTTTTTCTCGCATCGACTAAGTTGCGACCTCAACTCGCCTCGACATCAACTTCGGTCGCGACTTACCTCGACGCCTTTAAATCACATGATCGGGACCGCTTCACTTCTTATTAACTGCACACTTTTAGCAATCAATTTAATCATTCCAACACAAAGAATCAAAATGTGTTCTATTCAATTTTCAATGCAATTAATGTAGTAGGAGAAAAAAGTATTCCCTTCGAATTGTTCATTCCGTGGAAGTGGCTTCTGAGTAAACCTTGAGTTCGTCTCCTCGTCACGAGATTCTTCATCTGCATATTGTAACAATTCCAAAAATGATTAAATTAATCTAGTACTAACCTAGCAATTTCTAACAAATCATGACTAGAACTAAAAAAAAATTTCAAAAACGCGTAATAAAAAATTCGAAGTCTATATAAAGAAACTAAAAATCTATATGGTCGCTCATGAGTCGCCCTTATTCAGTCTTTATCGGATCTAGCCGTTTCAAGCTTTCTCTCAATTCACTCAAATGCTTGTAGTTCTTCCTTTCTCCTTGCCGAGATAAGATTTCAGCCTTTGCCCATTAACTTTGAATTCTTCCTCAAAGATCACCCCTGAAAGTGTTAATGCCTCCAAAGATAGTACTTGACACCACTGTGATAAGGTCCACTCCATTTCGATTCTCAGCTTCCTCGAAATAACTTTAATCCGGAGCAAACAACAAGACCTTATCCCCACTCCGAACTCTTCCTCGTATCCTTGATCATGTCATTTCAGCCTCTTGGTCTGTCCTTGTATATTCTAGCATCATAGGCTTCATTTCGCTTCCGGGCCCATTCAGCTTGAGTAGTCTCTTTCCTTGCAATTTTGAAATCGAAATTCAAATTGCTTGACGGCCCACATGGCTTTGTATTCCAAGCTTCAAGAGGGAGATGACATGGTTTCAAAGACAAGTCTCAGATGGGACATTCCAACAGAGTTTTAAAAGCAGTCTCCGTATGCCCATAGCCGCATCATCAAGCTTCAAAGACCAATCTTTCTCGTTAACTCACATTTTTCTGCACTTTCTTTATTTCTCTCGGGCTGGAAATTTCACTCACGATTGTTCACAGGATAATAAGCCAAGCTCATAATGTGTTCGATACCATATCTCGCCGTGAGCTCATTCTAAACACCTTATTTGCAAATCTGGGCCTTCCATCACTAATTATGTTTCCGGGTGTCCCAAATCGCTAAGAATATTTTCTTTGTAAAAAACCCCACAACTCGTATTTGCATCATTCCTAGACAAGTCGCTACTCCATTTTGATATATAATCCACAGTAGAAGTATGTATATATTTCCAAATGAAACCGAGTGCACCCCATAAAATCCATTCCCCATACATCAAACAAGTGCACCACTCAGATACCTTCATAGGGCATCTATGCTCTTACGATATTTCCCATTCTTTTCGCATTGATCACACAACTTTACCCATTCAAAACAAATTTAAAAATTGTAGGCCAAGAAAACTGACAGAGAATTCTCAGGTCAGTTTTATCTCCTCGCAAAGGTCCTCCATAAGGTGAGACGAAATTCTTGTAAAATCTTGCTTCGCTCACTCTTCGTACACATCTCCCATATAATCGACGCTCCTTTGAAACAACAAATGGATCATCCTAAATGTAATACTACGTCAACCCTTGAATTTTTTCCGAGCCGACCTCGGTGGCATAATTCCACAAGCTAAGAAATTCACAATATCAAGATAATTGCAGGATTGGAGGATAGCCGAAATAACCGCTTCCTCTGAAAATTCTTCGCTATTTCTCTTCTCGCCGACAAGTGATCACTATCACATTGTCACCGCCCCTTCTGGCTCAATTTCTAAATCAAATTCCTAAATAAGCAATACTCCAATCTGATCAATCTTGGCTTTGCTTCCTTGCCATTAAATATTTAATTGCCGCATGATCAAAGGTGTATAACAACATGGGACCCCAAAATATATGGGCCTGAATTTTCACATGCAAACACTATCACATCTCCTTTTCGCAGGTAGTAATTTTCTTGTGCTTCATTAAATTTTGCTAGTATAGTAGATGGCCTTAAACACTTTTCCCTCTTCTGTCCTAATACAGCTCCAATGCAAATCACTACCATCACACATGATCTCAAACTGTTCCAACTGCCTTTGCCATGACGGAGCTTCCACTAGTCCGGATTCGATTTCTTCAAATGCTTTCTAGCAGACTCACTCAAAATAAAAACTTACTCATCTTTCTCCAAGATCCAGATAGTGGTCTCGTGTTAAGACCAGCATCTACAAATCTTATGATGTTATTACCAAGGACTATTATCTAATCACTGTAAGAATCCGCCATAAAACTTGTTAGAGATCAAATAATGTATACAAATTTATGACACTATTACCAAAGGATTATCTAACTCCAAGAACGACGCCCATAAACTCAGAACTTTCTACAATATAAAATTCAAAAACTCCTAGAATAAATCATTTCTAATTTTATTTTGGCCTAATATCCCTGGGGAAGTGCACAGCCTATTAAGTAATAAATTCCATATAAGCCTGTGATATCGATCCCACAGAGATCTCAAGAATTCTAGATCAACTATCCTGACTACTCAAGCTCCATACTATTTGGACTATAACATGACATTGTGATCCAGCTTAAGAAGCTGTAAAATATACAAGTATAAGGAAAAAGAATGAACAATCAAATAATTGGAATCTAAAGAATAAAGAATAATGAATAGTTAAGAAAATAAATGGAAATCGGTTAGTTATCTTTTAGAGGACACATCAAGAACACGTTTATTGTGAATTATCAATTCCTCGTAGTTAACACTGATAAAATTGTTTATGTATTTCGTGTTTTAAAATCAGTCTGCGTTTAGCAAGATACTGATCTCTTCACACTCCATAGTTCATTATCTAATTTTCCCGACTCTTCTCGAAGACAAGAATTAGGGATGACTACTTTTAATGTGATTTCCCAATTCAGGTATTTTTCTTTCGCAATACTATACTCATTTTATGGACCTGTGAAACCTTAGCTCCTCTAAGTTATCTGGCCAAGCAAGGATATACAACTTCCCGGTTACTCTTCCTTCTAAATTAGAATAGATCACCCTCTCCTTACTAGGATCTCACCTAACACGGATCGCTCACTATTCGACCGAGGTGAACTCTCTCGCTTGTTTAAATTGATAACTCATTCAACTCTTTCGATTTCAAGTGAGAAGAGGATTTATCTAAGTAAACTTACAAAGCTCATTAGATCTCTAATAGCGTGTTAATATACCTTCAAGGAAAAACAAAGTGTTCATAACTTCGTAATGCCTTCGTGTCACTCAGAGGGCCTCCGAAATCGTAGAAAGAATGAAAACAAATCTTAAACGTATAAGAAACCCATATCTCGCATCAAAACATTAAACCAACTAGAAGTAAATTCATAAACTGAATTCATGTTGCCGGAAACAAACTACAGGAAGATAAATTCGACTATAGCATTCACTTAATGGAAGTCGGGTTTCAATTATCGACCATACACTACAAGATTACTCTTAATCATAAGAACAATCGTAATTTGAAATCGGCAAGTCGGTCTATAAATTTGTCTCGAATCCCAAACATTCCAGTAGTAATTTGAAAAGAATAGAATTTACATTCACTTCCGTCAAAACGATAACATCCAGATCCATAAAATAAAACAAAATAAAGAAAGATGAAAATAATCTAATCTATAAACGACTTAAAACAGAAAAGAAAATGTTAAAAGAAAAGAAAAATAAACGAAGCCTCTGGGCCACCTGCATCTTCTGCTCCGCTCGCCCACCGCCTTTCTCCCGGTAGTCGCTTATTTATAGAGCCTCTCGCTGGGCCCTAATTCCAATGCATTCCTTTAGATTTCATGGATCGGTCTATGTTATCGCTCAGTCGCGACCTCAAACCCTCGTCGGGTACATTAGCGGCTCGGGCACTCGCTGCATTTATCAACAAGTAATGATATTCTCGCTTTCCTAGCAGATCTTTAGCGTCGCGACAAGGAATCAATGTCGCGGCATCATCCATGTCGCCGGCTATCAATCTTCGTCGCTTACATCAACTTAAGTCTCGCAGCCTTTCAACCGGTGTCTTCTTTACGTCGCGACATCAACTCTTTGTCGCTGACATCACTTTATGCCTTCCGCAGTTTTAACTGCTCATTCCTCGATGTCGCGACATCAATCCTCTCGTCTACATCGCCATGTCTTGCGCCTTCAACCGATAGTCTCTATGTCATGGCGCATCACTGGCGCCTCGTTGCGTTTCAATCGTTCGCTCTCGGCTGCCGCTGACATCAACCTGCTTTTACGATCAGCTCATGTCTTTGCGCTTAACTTGCGGTCCTTCGTCGCGATATCACCTCTTGTCGCGACATCACCTTAAGGAACTGCAACCTTCAACTGAAACACGTCGGCGTCGCGACATTAATCTCTTTGTCGCGATATCAACTTTGCGTCTTCCGGAGGTTTTAACTGGTCGCTTTTGGTGTCGCTAAGATCACCCTCTGTCAAGATAACAAATGTCGCACGCCATCTTTTCAAATCACATAGCTTTTTGCTGGGCGCTTCTTCTGTCGCGACTAATCCCTTGTCGCGAAGACAACCTTGTCGCGACATCACGATGTCGCCGCTACATCATCTTAAGTCTCTGCTAATCCTCACCGCCTAACTGTGATCCTCGTCACCCGATCAAATTTCTTCACCTTCCCATGTCACACATCATGACCCGGACTGCAGGCCCAAAACCCAACATTGGGCGAACTGGCCGTTTCATTTCATTCCACATTTTCCACTTCACTCCACCAATTGTCGCATTTTTCTAACGCTTTTCTTCTTCTTCACACTCCCCGCACATCAAATTATGAGCTTCTTCATATTTTGCATATTATTATTCCTTTTCATGAAAAACCAAACAGTAAAATGGACAGCAAACATGACTTTAAGCTCATCAACCCCCCAACTTGTTGTTTGGTCTCTCAAGCGGTTGAGTTGAAAGAATTGCTTTGTCTCAAACAAAAAGCAAGACATTTTTCTCTGCTCTGGCTTTGCAGGTAGAGCAAACACTTTGATCAAATACAAGGAATGGGGCCATTTTCATAGACTAGCCGGTCCTCTCATGGTTAGTTTTCTTAATCTTATATAGTATAAAACTAAACTGCTGAAATTGTTTTACAAACAACATAATCAATAGATCCTGTTGAATAATAAATTATTTCCTTCATCTCTCACAATGAGTCACTAACTCCCAAAGTCCTTCACGCTTTCTACTGTTTCCATATTTCCAAATCCATAGGTTTGTTGTTCATGTTTGATCTCCACTAATAAAAAGTAATCTTTTTCCAAGACTAATCCAGTCTTCATTACATTGTTGTAGCTCTGGCAATCTGGGTAGATGGAAGGGCTTTTAGTGCTGGTGATCATCTAACTTTCTCTCCTCTTTTTTTTTTTTTCACTACGCCCTTTCTTGTAGTTTCTTACCAAACTCCCAAACCGTTGTACACTTTGATTGCTTCAATCTTAACTGTATTGTCCCTATTTCTCACTCTTGTAATTCAATCAAATTTCTTGTCTGTCACCATTCAGGATAGTGCAAATGTTTTCCCTTAGGCTTCTAACAATTCCTTAGCTAACCTTCAAGTTAGTAGCCCCATACCGATGGCATTAGGTACTCAGGTGTTGGAACACCCCTAAGAACTTAATTGTTCACAGGAGTTAGGGCCAAGGCATAAAACTTATCCCTAAGCTTCTTTCTAGTCAGATTTTCCTCATCTTGCCATTTTTCTTTTCATTCCCTTTTCATATTTTTCCTCCTTGAGTTCTCTAAAAACATATACTCCCCAAACTTTACTTCTTTCTTCCTCCTTGAATTCCTGGTAATCATAGGTTCTTTACCTAAGGATTTGGATTTTAGATGGTCAGTTTCCATCATTTCATTTTTGAAAAATAAGCTTCTGTTTGGCCCAATTTTCTGAACTAAGGTATGCTTACTCAAAGATGATTTAGGATGGCCAGAAATGGCCTCAAACTATCCAAGAATGGCCTGCATCATCTCTTGTCACCAGATCAGGATTTCTCGCTCAATCATCAATCTAACAAATTCTAGAATTTGGATTGAATAAATGACTAACCATAAGGATTTCTCGAATTTACTTTATGATGAGTAGTTAAATTTAATTTTGACATCTCAACAGTCTCGACTTCACCGTCAGTGCACTACCAAACTCAAAAAATTGTTCGGTTCCTTCATTGTATTACCTTCCCTCTGCCTGGACTTACTGTTAGGACTTTAAGTCACTTTTATACTTGTGTTTCAATTAAACTATATTCATTCTGGGCCTTTATTCTGTGATTTTGTCATTTCAAATATTCCTGACCCAATCAAGCTCAATTCAATCTCAATTTATTATCCAGAGAATATTGGCCTTTGGAACTACCCCACTTTTATTTTCCCAACTATGCAACCACAGCACAAATTTAGCAAACCACAAAGAACACAACAATTCAATTCAAATTTATCATTTATATTTGATTCAATCAAGTAAATGTCGATACAACAAGATGGGCTTTATGATAGTTGAAGGTCACTGGATGAAGCTCCATTCTTTTCTTTAAAGAGGCAAGAAAGATATTGGGGATCCCAACAAAATCAAAATGAGCCTGGAATGGAGGGAATTTCATTTCCCTTTCCTTTCTCTCTTTAGTTTCCCGCTCAACTTGACTGAATGAAGATCTCATCGAGAGATCAACCTTCTGTTTTAGCTCATCTAGTCTCTTCCTAAGCCATCATTATGTTCCATTTCAATTTACTACTTCCAAAAATTTGGAAAGATTGTTGTTAATCAAATCCAAATTTTCTAGCCATTCTCTGCCTGTAGGATTCAAAAGATCCCTTGCTTCTCATTTCATCCAGCTTTATTCTCAAAATCTTTTTGTGACTTGTATAAAAATTTGAATCCTGATCCGCCTCCCACTTGGCTTCGTTTCACCTCTTTTCTTCATGGATGGTTAGGAGTTATGTAAATCTACTCAAACCGATTGTTATAAAGATCTATTATCACTGAAGTTTCAGAGAAGATTGCGACTTTCCTTTCATTTCTTTCTCAAGTCCTCTCATGGGTCAAGAACCTCTTTCATCTGCTTCTTTCGCCTTTCTTCCTACTGCCATCTCTTTTAACCTCTTTTTCATAAATTCCTTCCCCGAATTTCGCCTCAAATTCCACCCTTCTTTTTCCCCCTTTCTTCCATCTTCTTCAGACGGCATCGAGGACCTCCATTATTGAATTGTTCTTCTTGTAGCTCCCCTCGAGCTTTCTCCTCGCTCGAATGTTCTGCTTTTGCATAGGTAGAACTAATATGGGATGGAGAAATCTAAGGGGCTTCTTTCATCATGCTCCTTCATTGTCTCGCAAATGAAAGTATTATTTTCGTGAGGAGTTTCGGGTTCTCTTCTTCGCCAAGAACCCTCAAAGTCTCTCTCTCTTCTTGTCTTGTACTGGAGCTTCTCTTGTTTCAATCAACACCCCTTTTCTTTTGGTTTCGGGTCCCTTGCTCACTCTTATTTTGGTAGGGAGTGGTGATGCCATAGGCTTCTTCTTCTTCTTTCTTCCTCAGACTCCCTTCACCCCAATTTCTTTGTTATAAAACAGCTTATTGTTGTCATTTAGGATCAACTCCTCTCTGGCTTCTCTGATGGTACCTCATTATAGAATTTTCAATTACTATTCCTACACAGCTTGTACCCTCTCGTAATAGCATATAGCATAATTGTTTCCTGCTCTCTCACTGTACACACATGCTTGGTTGGGACCAAAACAGAGCTAAGAAATAACTCATACCTTAGCCTCCTCGGGCCGAGGCTTCCCGTTTTCGTATATTGGTCCTCCTTCCCTGTCCCAGCCAGCTCCGTCTGAGCTTTGGCAATCTTTCTTAAAATTTGGGTTTTCCAAGAGCTTTGAACTGGGACCCATGCTTGTTCCACTATCCCACAAAGCCTGCACGGCCTCGCCTCCATATGGTACTCCACACTCCTCCGACGAACACAAAGGTCGCCTTTCCGCCTACCATTTGAATAAAATTCTTTCACCACTGCTATGTAGCCTGACTTTTGATGTGCGCAGAAAGCTTCCCAACCTCTGCCTAATCATCCCCTTGAAAGGGGTAATGTGGTTTCGAATCTTCTTCGCTACGAACCCTTGTTTGCATATTTCTTCCAGCTTGAATAAGCTCCTCTGACACAAAATCTTCTACTTCTTCTCTTGCTTTTCCTTTCCCTTGTCCGCTTTTCTTCGTAAACCGGTGCTCGTGCTTCAGGCATCTCTTCCATCCGTCTTCTTCCCGCTCTGGATTTCTTCTTCTCGGTCGCATATTCCTCCATTTGATCTCTTCCAGCCAGTGGACAAGGTTTGAGGTTTCAGCCATCTAAACGGAAGGAAAGTTTTCTCAAGATTTCGAGAGCTGTAGTTTCGTGAATTGAGAATCAAGGAAGGGAGGATGAACAGCTTGAAATCGAGCGAGGTAGTTAAGTTCTCCAACAACTTGCAATTCAATCAAGTTCAGGCTAATTTATTATTTCATTAAATTCGCTTGTCATACATCAATTTCGCCTCGCTTTATTTAAGAACATTAATTTTAGGCATTAATAGTGGTGAGTAGCTGGCACATGACTTTTATGTCGCGACATTACCAAGTTTGTCGCGATAAATAGGTTTTTAGATATCATGTTGTCCTTATGTCGTGACTTTTCATTTTCAAGTTTTGTTTCGTCGCGACCTATGCCCTTAGTTTTAATGATCTCAAAACTCAATTCCTTTATTAACTTGTATACCCTTTAGACATTTATTCAGCATCTCCGCGCAAATTCAACAAGCAATTCACTCATATTTCACTGTGTTTGGTTTAGGGAGAAAGTTACTCCCCTTGTTCATGTCGCGACATTTCTCGCAAGTCGGAGGTGTCCCGGAGTTGCTTTTCTCACTCATTGCCTTTCATCCTCGCAGACGTATACGGTATGATTCAAGAAAATTTAATTAAACTACAATTAACTTCAAATTAAATCTATCTTTATAAGAACTAATCAAAACGAAATTGATAAAGAAAAAATTTCAAAATCTAAAAGCGTAAACTAAATTTTCTACGTGGGTTGCCTCCCCATCACGTCAGCTTAAGTCCTACTGACTCATTGCTGTTCTTTTCTTCTTTCTAGATAACCCGAGTTCTTCCATTCCTTCCTCCTCGCTGCATAGTGCTTCGGCCTTGTCCATTGACTTGAATTCTTCTAGTATCACCTTAATGTCATCAGCTCCAAATGTATTGCTCACACCACTGTGTACGCTCCACTCCATTCGATTTCAACTTTCCCCGGAAACAATTTCGGGCTTCAGACTAAACAAGAGAACCTGCCTCTCAAGCCTTGTCCTTCCTCGTGATTCTTTGATCATGCCATTTCTTTGTCTTAACTTTGTAGATTCTAGCATTATCATGTTTCATTTCTCAATTCTTCTAGTTCGCACATTCGAGCAATTTCTTCCTCAGCTTTAAAATCGGTTCAAATTCTTAATGGCCCACATCGCTTCTCAGATTCCACCTGCAGGTAAGTGACATGGTTTGCCAAAAACAATTTGTATGGGGACATTCCAATGGGAGTTTTAGATGAGGTCCTCAGAAGCCCAAAGTGCATCATCAAGTTTGGGAAGACCAATCTCCCGCTCGAGCTCACATTCTTTTCAAGCATTCTTTAACTCCCGTTGGAAATTTCTCATTCACTGTCTCGTGGATGATAAGCTAGACTCATTACATGCTTTGATCTCATACCGCCATGAGTTTTGCAACATTTTGTTTGCAAATGGCTTCCCCATCACTAATGATAGTCTCCGTGTTCCAAATTCATCACAAAATATTTTTCGCAAGAAGCTCACAACCGTATTAGCATCATTCCTTGGATGGTTAATGCTTCCACCCATTTGAAACATAATCAATCATAGCGTATGTACAGGTACTCCAATGATGGTGGGAATGCATCCTATAAAATCTATTCCCATACATCAAAGATTCACCACCATTATAAATTCTTAGGTATTTCATTTCACGATATTTCCAATCTTGGCATCTATCACAAAATTTAACCCACTCAAAGACAATCTTCTAAGATAGTGGGCCAATAAAATCCAGATTGAGTATCTTATGAGTCGCTCTTTCTCCCTAAAATGCCCCCCATATGGTGATGCATGGCATCTCATTCGCACTTTGCCTTGCTCATTTTCCCTCGGCACACACTCTTATTATTATCATGTCAACACCCTTTTAAATAATAGTGATCATCCTAAATATAACACTACCGTCATTCGAGGTTTCCTCTTTCCGCTATAGTCGAATTCCTCTAAGAAATCCATCTAATAAGCCAAATAGCTTTACAATATCAAGATACCATGGAAGTCGGGGGCTGGAAACTTTTAAACAATGTCATCCAGTTCTAATATTACTTTCTCTTCTTCAGCGGCTTCTTTCTACTGGCTGCGACGCCTATCACATCAAGCCACACCCCCTTTATCCTCGACTTCCAAGTCAAACTCTTACAATAGCAAGACCCACCTTATCAATCTTGGCTTAGCTTCCTTCTGACATCGTGTACTTGATTTGCCGCATGATCAGCATGAATAACACAATATGGGATCCCAAATGTATCGGGCTCGACTTTTTCATTAGCAAATACTATGGCTAGCATCTCCTTTTCGCTTGTTGAGCACTTTCTCATATTTCATTAAAGGTTCTACTAGCATAGTATATGGTCCCGAATATTTTCTCCTTTCTTTGCCTTAGATGTACCTCCCATTGCAAAATCACTAGCATCACATTATTTCAAATCCTCGATCCTATTCTCGTGCAAAATGCATTATAGGTGCTTCAACCACTTGATCTTATTTCTTCAAAAGGCTTTGGCAGGAGTCATCAAAATTAAAACCTTGTATCCTTCTCCAAAGAATTCGTTGCAAAGGGTCCGGCTATTTTGAGAAGTCTTGATGAATCTCTTATAAAATCCAAAGACGCCCAAGAAGTTTTTACCCTTTACTGCGGTAGTGGTGCAAGAGTTTTGATAATGGATACCTTGGATTGGTCTACTCCTACCTAGTAGCGTAAATTTTATGCCCAAGAACAATACCTCTGCTACCATAAAATGGCATTTTTCCCAATCTGTATTAGCCGTTTGTCTCAGCTTATCTTCAAGCACTATTTCCAGTTCTCAAACACTCCATCAAACTGGATCCATACACAGTGAAGTCATCCATAAAAATTTCCATAACATCTTCAACCAAGTCTGAGAACATTGACATCATACACCTCCGAATAGCAGAGCACATACGCCCCAAATGGCATCCTTCCTCAAGGCAAAGGTACCATAGGGGCAGGAATGTGGTCTTCGTCCTCTCGTGCACAGCAACCGATCAGATTCGAATACCCATCCAAGAAACAAAAATGAGGGTGTCCTGCTAATCTGTCCAACATCTGATCAATGAAGGGCAAAGGGAAATGATCTTTTCTGGTGGTTGTGTTCAGCTTCCTGTAATCAATGCATACCCTCCATCATGTCACTGTTCTTGTTGGAATCAATTCATTTTCTTATCATGGACACAAGAAACCTAATTCTTCTTTCGGGAACCACATGGACTGGGTTTCACGGAAGGACTATCCGAAATTGCATAGATAAACCAAAGATTCAAAGAATTTGAGTACCCTCCTTCCCGACTACTTCCTTCATCACCGGATCTCGCCTCCTTTTCGATGTTCTGGCTGCATGGCTTTGAAGCTCTTCAAACAGAATTTCAGGCATGCAAATCGATGGACTGGAGCACTTTCCAACTCTTCAATGGACCCTAAGCTATAGACTTTATGCTTCTTTAAGATTTTCAAGAATCCTTCGTTCTCAAGATCATCGAGTCTAGCAGATAATCATTGGTTTTCTCGTGATTCTAAGTAAGCATACTTCAAATGACTTGGCAACTCTTTCAACACTAAATTTCTTCACCGGTTTCTCGATGAATTTCCTTTTCATTATTCCCTCACTTCTGTTTTGTTTCGTGCTCAACACGCTTCTATAGAATGAAAACTCGTCAGATGTACAATCGTAGTAAATATCTTCAATATATCGGAATTTATTCTTTTCATTGATAAAATTTACATTACAATCATTGTGAACATCAGGTCAGAGGTATAGACATCATCAACTACATTGCAATTTTCTCGCCTATGTCTATATTCTCGCATGCTTTTGATCGTTGAAAGCAAAGCAGCCTTCCAACCCTCAAGGTAAGAACTCCTTTTCGTATGTCAGACGTAAGGCGCCCAAAGAGCTAGGAATGGTCTCCAATAAAGGTGGGTACTCAGAATCTTCTTCCATGTCCGTAATGATGAAGTCTACTGGAAAACAATTTCCCAACAAGACCAAGACATCTTCCAAGACTCCTTCCGTGTTTTACCATCGATCCGGTCTCGCTATTTGAAGAGAATAGTGTGGGAATAAACTCCCCCAAACTTAATTGCTTGGAAATAGAAAGAGGCATCAAGTTTATACTAGCTCCTGAGTCACAGAGAGCTTTCTGGAATTCAACTCCTCCAATGATGCAAGGAATTGTAAAACTCCCTGGATCCTTCATCTTTTCTGGCAATTCTTTTTTTATCAATAAAGATCAAGTAAAGAAGAGATCTTACAATCCCTTCTCTTCTACTATCTTCTTTCTTTCTTTGCTCAAGATGTCCTTCAAAGAATTTCAGATAGGAGTGGCATCCGAGTCACCACTTCAGAAGGGTATACTGATCTCTAGTTTCAAAAAGGTTTTCAAAACCTTGTAAACTGCTCTCTATCTTTGATTTCGGCAGCCTCTCGTGGAAATGGGATCGTGTGTTCAGAGCCTGATGTCCCTCCTGGCCCACTCCTTCTTTCTTTTTCCTGCGGCTTCTTCCTTTTTCTGCGCTTTTCTTGCCAGCCGTCATTTTTTCTTTCATCTTTTCTAACTCCTTCCCACTCCTGCCGCATTGCAGCCATGCAGTCTTTTTGGACTTCTTCTTTGTGTTACTTGGGAAGGCATCTTTCCTCTAGCTTTGCAAGGTTGTGTGGCCACCGTCCTACTTATGTCTCCAGTTCTTCGTGACGATCGGGTGGTGTTCCTCAAATGAGAATTGGCAAATAGCTTGTTTCCATTCTATAAACTTTTGTCTATGGAGGTTCAACAGCTTCTTATTATCCCCATGAACTAAAAGACTTGCTCTTCAAAAGATCGGGCCCTCCTCCGACCCCTGAGTATTCATTTCTCGTGTTCACTTCCATCGATGCCGGCCGGGATCATTGCAATTAGTGCTAGTTTAAGTCTGTACCATTTGCATCAATAGCCGGGCCGCCTGATCACAGAAGCACCATCTTGAATATTGAGGCTCTGCGGTCCCCATAGCACGCTGATTGAGGTACCTTCTAGTCGCTTCTCTATGTACTTCATTCCTGACTCGTCTTCATCCGCCATGGTCAGAAGCCACTTCTTATCTTTCTCAAGCTTCCGAGTGTTCTCTCTAATTTTGTCCGCTGAACCGGGACAAAGGTTCTCAAGCTTCCATGCATTAAAATTTTGTCCCTTAAATCAAAACACACTTACATTAATAGGATTAGTCTGTCAACAAATATTTTCAATATGGTTTGTTAAAGGTTAGTGGCTAAAATAACTATCAATTAGTTATTTTTGTTCTTTTCTTCAAAATGTCCAAATTAGCATTTCCTTCTTTCTCGTCGAATATTGATTTACTAAATTTTCGACTATAAGAATCCGCGCCATAAAACTTGTTAGAGACCAAATAATGTATAAATTTATGACACTATTAAATTATTTATTATCTAATCCTCGCAATCTGCTACCATAAAACTTGTTAAGACCAAAAGATATATACAAATTTATGACTGCTATTACCATGACTATTATTTAATCCTGAATCGCGCCATAAACTCTAGTTAGAGACCAACACGTATACAAATTTATGACACTATTACCAAAGGACTATTATCTAATCCCCAAGAATCCGCCATAAAACTTGTAAACTTTCTACTATATGCACTAAAATCTCCTGTAGAGTAAATCATTTTCAATTTTGTTTTCGCCTAATATCCTACAAGTGCACAGTCACAAGTAATAAAATGGATATAAGTCTAGATATCGATCCCACAGATCTCAAGAATTTAGATCAAACTATCCCCACTTACTCAAGCTCCATACTATTCGACTATAACATGACATCAGATCCGCTTAAGAAGCCGTGAAATATACAAGTATAAGGAAAAAGAATGAACAATCAAATAAACCGAATCTAAAGAATAAAGAATAATGAATAGTTAAGAAAATAAATGGAAACTCGAATAGTTATCTTTTAGAGGACACATCAAGAACACCAAGCATTAGAAGTATCAATTCTCGTGAGTTAACACCGATAAAATTGCTTCAGGTATTTCGTGCGTTTTAAAATTCATCTGCAGCATAAATTGATTCCTCCACACTCCATTTCATTATCTAATTTTCCGATTCTTTCAAGACAGGAATTAGATGACTACTTTTAATAGGGATTTCCTTAATCTAGGTATTTTCTTTGCAACTTCCCCATACCCATTTTATGGACTGTAAACCTTAGCTCCTGCTACTCCACAAGCAAGGATATACAACTTCTCGGTTACTCTTCCTTCAAATTAGAATAGATCAATTCTCTCCTTGATTAGATCTCGCCAACACTGGATTGGCTTCATTATTCGAATTGAGGTGAACTCTCCGCTGTTTAAATTGATAACTCATCTCAACTCTTCTTGATTTCAAGTGAGAAGAGGATTTATCTAAGTAAACTTACAAAGCTCATTAGATCTCTAATAACAGTTAATATATTCTTCAAGGAAATGTTCATAATCTCTCAGAATGCCTTCTCCTGCGGCTTCACCAGAGGGCCTTTGAAATCAGCAATGAAACAAATCTTAAAACTAGTATAAGAAACCGATATTCAGATCAAAACATTAAACCCATAAACTAAGTAAATTCATAAACTCGAAATTCACAAGTCGAAACAACTACGTGGAAGATAAATTTTTGACTATAGCATTCACTTAATGGAAGCCGGGGTTTCTCAATTAACAATTAAGACACTGGCCAAAGATTACTCTAATCTAAGAATAATCGTAATTTGAAACTGGAAAAGTCGACTCCATAAATTTGTCCGAACTTCAACATTCCGTAGTAATTTGAAAAGAATGGAATCTACATTCACTTCGCTTCAAAACGATAACATCCAGATCCAGAAAATAAAACAAAATAAAGAAAGATGAAAATAATCTAATCTATTACGACGGAAACAGAAAAAAAGAAAATAAAAGAAAAGAAAAGAAAATAAAATGAAGCCTTCTACTTACTCTGCAGATCTTTCTGCTCCTCGTCGCCCCACCCGCCTTCTCTTCTCCCGGGTACCGCTATTTATGTGGTTTCGGGCCAGTCCTAATTCCAATGCATTCTTTGTGGATTTCTGCTGGATCGGCCCATACACGCCTGTGTCGCACCTCAAACTTGTCGCGACATTAGTTAGTTTGACACTTGTTGCAGCATTTATCAATAAGTCATGACATTCCTTTGTTTTCCTAAAGGCATCTTATGTCGCGACAAGGAATCAATGTCGCGACATCATCCATGTCGCAACATCGATCTCTTGTCGCGACATCAACTTAAGTCTCGCAGCCTTCGAATCGTGTCTTCTTACGTCAGCGGATATCAACTTTCGCCGCGACATCACTTTACGCCTCGCAGGTTTCAACCGTTGCAGCCCCGATGTCGCCACATCAACTCTCTCTCGTCGCTACATCAGCTCATGTCTTTGCAGTTTTCAACCGATGTCTTCTGATGTCACACATCACTTTATGCCTCTCGCGTTTCAATCGCTCGTTCTCGATGTCGACATCAACTCGTCGCAACATCGCCATGTCTTGCAGTTTTCTTAACTGATGCATTCGATGTCGCGACATCAATCTCTTGTCGCGACATCAACTTAAGGAACTGCAACCTTCAACTGAGCACGTCTTATGTCGCGACATTAATCTCTTGTCGTGACATCAACTTATGTCTCTGAGGCCTAACCGTTGCTTTCGTGTCTCGACATCGCCTTCCGTCAGCGATAACAAATTAAGTCACACCGGGCCATCTTTCAAAACTGGCCATGTCTTCAAGGCGCCTTCTTCTGTCGCGAATTCCTCCATCCCTTGTCGCGACATCAACCTTTGTCGCGACATCACGATGTTGTCGCGACATCACGATGTTGTCGCGACATCATTCCTTATGTCTCTAGTTAATCCTCAGCTGCCTAACTTGTGATCCCTGTCGCGACCTGCATCAAATTTCCTTCAATTTTCCTGATGTTGCGACATCATAACTGGACTGTGCAAGCCCAAAACTGCAACATTAGTTAACCAGTTGCTTTCATTCTCGCCATTTTCTCGCACTTTTACTCCACCAATTACTACATTTTCATCGCTTTTCTTCTTCTTTCACACTCCCTGCTAATAACAAATTGGTGAGTTTCTTCATATTTTTGCATATTAATTATTCCTTTTCAGATGAAAATCAAACAGAAAAATGGATTAAAAATAGATGACTTTTAAGCTCATCAGTCTTGCAATTTTTGAGAAATCTCTGATAAATCTTCTATAAAATCCAAAGATGTCCAAGAACTTGATTCTCATCGTAGTGGTGGCATTAGGGTCTCATAACTGAAACCTTGCTCGGGTCTACTCAAGCCCTCACGTTAGTAAAACCATGTGCCCCAAGACAACCCCTCTCAGAACTATAAATGGCATTTTTTCCAATTCCAGAAGCGATTTTTGTCTGCACTCAAGTATCAGGTCCCTGTGTTATGCAAGGTGCATTGTTCAAAACCGGATCCATACACCGTAAAATCATCCATGAAGATATCCATAACTTCTTCAAGCAACCAGAAAATATAGACATCACGATTCTAAGACAGAGCATTACATAGTCCAAAGGTACTTTCTAAAAGCAAAAGTACCAAATGGGCATGTAAAAGTGGTTTTCCCGATCTGTGCAATATTTATTTGGTTATATCCGTAGATCCATCAAGAAAAAATGAGGGTGTCCCGCTAACCTATCCAAAGATTCGATCGATGAAAGGTAGTGAAAGATCCTTTCTCTCGGTCAAGAAGTTCAATTTTCTCAGAATGATACAAAACCCTCCATCCCGTCACGCTCAGAGGGAATAAGTTCATTCTTTCATTTCTCGACATAAGAATCCACCTTCTCGGGAACCATATGTACTCTGCCACTGTAAAGAACTGTCTCATAGCATATATAAAACTTGCATTTAACTATTTCGAACTTCTTTTCGACAACTCTTTTCTACATCTGTCTCAAACCCTTTGATGCTCAACAGGCTTTGCATTATCTTCCAAATATTCAGGCATACAACAGAGGGGTCGATACCTTCGCATCTTCAATCGACTCAAGCACCGTTTCCTTGTATTTTCTTCTCAAAATTACCTGAACTTCTATTTTTCAGCCTTCAATAATGCAACCTGATATGATAACCGGTTTTCTCTTTTCTCCGCTCTAAAACTCATTTCCAAATGACTGGCAACTCCTTCAATGTTAACCCTTCGCATCTAGTTTCGCCATTATCGCATTTGGTCACGCTTCACTTCATCTCGATCGCTTTCATTTATACTGATAACTGCTTCATTATTAAACAAATTTGAAGGGAACCTCACAATCAAAGCCTTCAAGTTATCGAAAATTCATCTCAATTCCCATTGATATTTCGAAGGATACAACTGTAATTCACTTCATCATCGAAGGTTATTGCTTCTTACAAATGATACAACCTGCCTTCCCCGCATTATAGGATGTTCCAAACTCCTATTAATACTAAAATGCACTGCTTCATTCCTAACTCGAATGTCGGCCACCTTTCTGCACATTAATCATGCTCCGTTGCTAAGAAAGGTCTTCTCAAAGAACAGAGGAACTTGAGGATCTTCCTCCATTTCAGATGATAACAAAATCTGGTTTGAAATGAATTTCCCAACCTTGACGAGTACATCTTCCTAATGCCCTCCGGTTGTGCCATCGATCTATCGCCCATCCAGAAGTAATTGCCGCTAGCTAGTTCTTAAACTAAGTCTCGCACCACTCGATAGAGGCATCAAATTTATACTACCTGTGATTCACATAAAGCCAACTCACATTTTCCTATGTAATGCGGGAATAGTGAACCGCCAAGGTCTTTCATCTTACTGGAGTCATGATAATGGCACTCGCATGAAGTACTAAGTTAACTTACCCTCCTCAGCCTATCTTTCTTTCTTGCTCAAGACTCCTTCGAAATTTGCATAAAGAGGCATTCATCGATCACCTCCGCAATGGGATATTTATTTCTATTTTCAAAATATCCAAGAATTTAGAAAATCGTTTCTTCTTTAATACTTCAAGTCTCTGTGAATGGTAATCACAGGAGCATGTCTGTACTCTTCTTTCCGGGTCATTTTTCCTTTCATCCTGCCTAATCAGTCGTTTCTTCTTTCTTTTCGCCTTCTTTCTCTCGCTCACTCTTCGCTTTATCCGCCTTTCTATTGCCGTCAAATCCTTCCCACTTCTCAATTGAATCGCCATGCGCCTTTAGGTTCTTCTCCGTGTCATCTAGGAATGTTCCTTGTTCTCGATTGGGCATATTCAAGGCCAATTGCCCTACTTAAATTCTAGATTTTCAAAGGAAGCACACTAGCATTCTTCCTAAACATCCGGTATCGACTTGAAAGTTTCCAAGTCGATAGTTTCGCTCATGGAATTTAATCTTCGTTGTCCCCCATGAACCCAGCATCCGATCCTCAAATGGCTGGTCCCCACCTGGTATTCATTTCCGCCCTCACCTCACAATAAGGTCTGGAACCCTGTGGCCGCCGATATCCTTGTCGAGATGTCAGTCCTCGCCTCACATGTGGGGTCCCTCCACCATATGAGAAATTCTATGGTCCTCGTCGATGGTAGTGTATATAAAGAGGATTGGTTTGAAATGATAACTTCTTTGCTCTTCAAGTACTTAGCCTCCTTCAAAGACTATATAAGAACCTTCTTCGTTACTCCCACAAGACTTTTCCTCATCACCCTTCTTCTACTACTTCTATTTCATGAGCAAGCAGGCATCTTCCCTCTCTTGTTTGTCCATCCCACATTATAGCATCCAACTTAGCCTTCCATGGTCAGCCATCTCGTCACTCCATTACCCCTTTCCTCTCAGCATTACCTTTGAAAACTCCGGGGATGGTTTCTATATTGCATTTTGCCAGTCCTCTATCGCATCTCGCTCTCTTTCAAAGATTCTCTTTTTCAATAATGTCTAATAAAGATGAAGCATCTATAATAATTCCTGATGGCCCAGCGCGGATACACTATATATCCATCCGGGGTCTTCAAGTTCATTCCCATGCACAAATTTTCAAGAATCTTTCAATTCTTCCCAAGCAACATACAGCTCTCATCTTCCCCCTCATTGAATACAATGACTTCTGCCTCTCCATGAGACGGGGAAAGAATCGCCTAAGTGTTTCACCAACTCTTCCCAGTATCAACAGATCCATGTAATGATTCATACCATGTGGTCGCTATGTCTCAAAGAAAAATGGGAAGAGACGTGTAGTTTTATCACCTCGTCTCACCCCGTTCAATAATCGTATTAGCCATCCTTAGAAATCTTCCCAAAGTTTCATTTTGGGTCTTCTATGGGATGACCGTAAAACCCGATGTTGTCAAATCCATTGTAATTAAGGTCATTTTAGTTCAAAATTGTTTGCATCCACTCGTAGGGTCGTCTGATTGCAAAATAACTTGAATAATACGCCCAAATCCTCCATTGTGTCAAGAATGGGTGGTCTTCAAGGTCGTCCTCCGTTCCTCCTCCGTTTGGTCATGTATCTCTCCGCCATAGCTAAGCTCTCGCTTCTTTTGCTCTTTTCTTAAGCTCTTGAGCTGCCTCTCCACCTGTCTCACAATCAGTCGACTCTGCTTTCCTATGCATTAAAGGTTTTCCTAAATAAAAGCACTCATATTAATAGATTAGTCAAACTCTAACAAATATTTTCAACATGGCTTGTTAAAAATTAGTGACTAATGTAGTCACCGCTTGAAAAGCTATTTTGTTCTTTTCTTTAAAATGTCCAAATTAGTATTTCCTCTTCGCCGTAATATCGATCAATTAATTCTTTCATCACAAGAATCCGCTAAAATCACGTTGACTAGCTCACACTTTGTTTCTCTTTTTCATTATGTAAGTGGGAGTGATGGATCAAACATCAACACAAATTTATAACGTATTACCCATGATTATTGTCTAACTCTCAAAGAATAATGCCATGAAACTTGTTTGTTGTGTTTCTTTGCAATTATACTGATTAAAAATGGTTTCCTTAAGAATAGCTGAATTTCTTTCTGGTTTTGATCCATGATTCTGCAAGTGGACAGGTCGAACAAGTAATAAAGTGGATTTAGAGTCCGTACATCGATCCCATGTAGATCTCAAGAATTCGATTCAACTACTCTCGACTAATCAAGCCTATACTATTCGACTATGATTTTCAATCGATATATCCCTAGCAACCTTGAAAAATAATGAAAGAATGAAAATATGTAAAATAAGAACAAAAATGAACTAATGCTTTTAAAACTAAAATAAATAAAAAAATATAAAGAAATAATCGGTCATTAGCTTTTAAAGGGATGCATTGGAAAATACAATATCAGAAACATCAATTCCCGCAGACACTGTGAACGCTGTTTCAAATGAACTTCGTATTTAGAACTGGTCCATGAAGTGAAGGTAATGTCATGTGGATCTCCTTAATGACATATTTCCTCTCATCATCTAATCTTCCCTGTTTCTTTCGACGTGCAGGATTAGATAACTACTTTTAATCCGAGTTGCCTCTGCTCGGTATTTTTCTTCAATACTTCACTCGTAATACGGACTATAAACCTCACTCCTAAGACATGTGGTAAGCATGGGTTTCATACTATATGCTCTCTCATCTCAAAATTTTGGAAATTAAACTTCATTCTTTCCTTGATTAGATCCTTGCTAACACAGTTTGAACTTCATCACCAATCGAGGCGTAACTCCCTGCTCATTTTAATTGATGTTTGCCCACCCCATTCCCTGGGCTTCATGAAGAAGATTTATCGATTAGAATTCACAAAGCCCATTAGATCCCCAATATTAGGTTCGCATACCCTTCAGATATTGTTCAATACTCACAGGAATGCCTTCTCTAGGTCACTCAGAGGGCCCCCCGGAAATCGTGAGCATGAACAACCGACATAGGTATGTGACACCGATATTTAGATCATATACAAAAAATTAAACAAACCAAGAAGCAGATCTAAGCCTCAAGTTCGGGGAAATTTCGATAAATCTTAGAGCATAAATTCTAAATAAACAAAGTAAATTCAACTGGTCGGGTTTCTAAATTACTTAATTACACTAACGGTAGCTCCCGATCGGCTAGAATTGAACAGAACTGAACCTGAAAGCCTGGCACTCCAAAATTTGTTTGACTTCAACTAACTGTGCAGTAATTTTGAAGAAAATATCATTCTCGCATTCAAATCTAACTTCAAATAACCAACATCCAGGTCTAGAAATTCAAATGCAATAACAATCTACTCTAATCTAATCTAAAATAACAGCAAAATAAAGAAAAAGAAACAGAAAATTAAAATAAACGAGCCTTGGCTACCTAGACTTCTCTTTCTGAGCCGCCAAGAGTTGCTTTTCTTCAGTAGCAGCTGCGTATTTATAGGGTTTGGAAGTTGGGCCCTAACTTTGATGCACCTATTTGTGGATTTCAAAATAACTCCCATTTGTTTGTTCATGTCGCGATCTATTTGTTCTGTCGCGACCTTGACTCGATGTCGCGACCCCTTCACGTCCTCGACTCACCTGCTCTCGCTACGAGTCAGCCTCGATGCCCGCGACTTCCAATCATATCGCGACTTCACCTTTCGTGACTGAGCTCTTCGAGGTCGTGGACTTCAATCATACGCCGCGACTCGCTTCCATTCGTCAGAGCGTGTTTTTATCCTGCTGCGACTCGCCCCTAACATCCTCGATAATGATGTCGCAACAGCCTAAATGACGTCACACCTCCTTTCTTAATCGATGTTGCGAATTAATCGGCGACGCCACCATGACTCAGAATCGATGTCGCACCACTAATCGACATGTTGCTACTCCCCGATATTTTTGCAACATGTCGCGACCAATCGACTCGATGTCGCGACATCTTCAATCGCTTGCTCGACATTCTATCCGCTCGAACTCGCCGACCCATGCTCGCCTCTCCTCAAGATCTTTGTCACAACTTCTATTCGCGGTCACGACCTACGCCTACGCTGCTTTCACCTCGTCGCGACTCAAAGTGTGTCGCGACATCATGTCTCGCTTCATCATTAATTCTGGTCGTCTGACGGAGTTTCGCGCACTCCTTTACTGACACGTCAAGGTCGCACCTCAAGTCCTTTCTTTCAAAATTAGTTGCGAATTTCCATTTACTTGAGAAGGTCGTTCTGCGGGCTTTTAGAAGTCAGCCTCGTCGCGAATTTCATAAGGGTATCACGACTTCATTTATCTTCGTTTGTGTCGCGACGCTTCTACATGATGTCAGCACATGAACTTCTTCATTCACTCCGCTTCTTTATTCTCTACTAAGTCATATTTTTTGTCTCAACTCTTCTTAGGTCACGCACTTCAATTTATCGACTCTTCGGGCCTTCTTCAAAGCCAAATTTGTTGAGGTCGGACTTGGAATTGCCGAAAACCCGCACTCGCCGCGACTTAAGTTCCATTTTGACTCAACCGCCGCAGCCGATTTCTTATGATTTTGCTAAAATTTGCTTTTCCGTCGTATTTTCCTCGCAAATCAATGTCTGATCTCACTATCGTCAGCAGACAATTCAACGTTATTCTCATTATAAACTCGTAAAATGCATTAAAATCTAATGAGTTGGACTCACGTTGTACGACCATGAAGGGCCATACCAAGATCCCCCGATCACATGTGGTGAGGTGCCTTTTTCCGAATCAATGACCTAACTAATAATGACTAGAATTAGGGTAATGGATTGTAGTGTGGGCATAGGGTGTAGTGAAGGTCAAGCGCGGAGCTCGGGCAAGGGTGGGAGGAAGAGAAGCAAGTGCCGAGGTGGATAGAGAACTGACCAAGTGGCAGAGTGCTTAGTTATACCAAAATTCCGATACAATGCCCGAGGTAGCGACTTTACCCGAAGCCAGGGCGCGAGTCGATGCCGAAAGACACGGAGAAGGAGCTAGTCGGTATCATTTTAACTGGTGGTAGGTAAAGTCTAGATCATGAGACTGGTTACGGGTTGGCCGCCACTGGCCATTCAACCGACGATGTGATGAAGGTGCCACCTGAAATAATTAAGGAAGAGGCCGAAGTAGAGACGGGGAGGTACAAAAGGAACCAAAATCTTCATTTAGGCTCCATAACTAAGTAAAGCTCAAACAATCCCTCAAAAATAGCTAGAGTACCCCTAGCTTGTAGGGCATAAGATATGTGTGAGTAGGTCGCCAAACCGCTTAGTCAATGTATAAGAGCTCATCAAAGTCAATGCAGACATTTATAATAAGAGATTTAATATCAGGCTCGACATCTGCATATAGTCGGCACAAATCCGACACTACATACCCAAGTAAGACTTCAAATGGATGGGTCATGATCCGCTTTATGCCAAGGAGAGGCATACTCTTTTCGAGAGTAGTCCGCCGCACAAGATGTGGCGGAGGTAAGAGACGCATCTACACTGTGGTGGCAAAGATGGACCCAACAATTACATCGAGAAACAATCGGCCTTGCTCGAGCTGGGAATATGGTCCGCATCAGGAGTAGGGATGCGACATCAGGTAGAGTTATCAGTACCGAAGGACACGGCTTTAAGCCGTCGACGAAGCTAAGTAAATCATGCCTGAATAGAAGAGACGGAATCAAGCCACCACACAAATAATTCATAGTTGTGAGTTTTACGGTGTCTACTGACATTAAGAACAATTAGATTTGAGACGAATAAGTGTGATCGCTCAGACCTGCTTGGACAACGCAGGAGGCAAGACAAAGAATGGTGGAAGAGGATCTGGCCACCCATCGAGCCCAAGAGCATGCGACGCCGCAAAGATAAATTCGCGCGACGCGACGACTAGTGGTTTTCGTGATTTGTTTTGTCGCTAATCTCGACGTACCCGATACCATATTAAGAGACTTATTTATTATCAAAGAGTTGATATATATAGTATATATTAATAAAAAGACAAAAAGGTAAATAGCATAAAACCAATAAAAGGAAATCTTAAATATACTCTAATAGCCTACAGCTTTATCTACTTGGTCATGCCATGCCATGCCATGCCATGCCATGCCATGCCATGCACTCTTCTAAAGAAACATTGGAGTTCCATATATATTTATTTTCATCTACAGTAATGAGTATGTTCTTTAAAAGCCGTTTCCTCCATCCATAAGATAAGATACACCACAACTCCTGTTTTGAGGTTCATATGATTTCCCATTATGGAGCCTTCAATTTACATGTGCAAAATAAGAACATATTAAATACTAGTCCTTGCTATGTGGTTCACAAAGCATATATATATATATATATATATATATTTATAATGTAACAAAAAACATGTTAAATCTTTAGGACTCGTAAGAACTTGTTGGAATTCCTGTAAGGTTAATTTTAGGTAGGTCTGAAATACTGTTGAAAAGGACGGAGCACATAAAGACCTGCATATCTCTCCAGCAACTTGTGTTGTATCATGGATTGTTGTCGGTCTTAGTTCAACAGTTTTTGAAAACCGTAGGCAAAAACACGGAGAACAAGCAAAATAAGAAACACACTTTGGATTACCATTTTTTTTTTATTCTGAAAATAAAGAGAACACTGAGAATACTGAATTAAGAAAACAAAAACAATTTTCAAATACCATGAAAATTATGTTATCTTAATTTTTTTAAAATAGTTCTCGATGAATGCTTCGCCTGTTTAGTTATTATTTTTTAAAACTGTTTTTGATAATCTAAAATTAATATTTTTCAGGTTTTAGAAAACTGCTTTTGGTGTTCTCTCGAATTTTATATTTAACTATCATTTTAAATTGTTTTTTGAGAATATGTTTTAAAATACAAAAACACTATTTTTGTGTTCTTTTGTGTTTAAGATATTTGAAGAACAAAATATTAGGAAGCACATGAGATGAAGATAAAATGAATTTATTTCAAGGTGATTCTTTGCCTCTTGTAGTGATGGGATGATTGACTTGATGAAATTTGATCAAAGGTGAAGATTGTTAGATTATGTCTCAAATTCCTAATTTGTATTAATTACTCTTTGTAAATAATTTTGTATTAGATAATTTCTAGTTGTTATATTATTGTAATATTATGTTTCCTTATATAATAAGGAAAGTTGTTAAGAGTATCCCTATAATATTCGGGTCATGAGTGAAAAAGAGGCGGAGTAGATCACCCTATAAAGGTCGCTCGTGTGCAAAGATCTAAGAGTTTAGGAATCAGGTTTCGTTGTAGCGCATTTTCAATAATGTGCATCAGCGTTTTGAGATTTTGTGTTTTTCCTACTGCCATAATACATCATAATCTAAATCTTATACTTCTAAGCACTTTCGATTACGGAAAGATTCTCTCACAATCATGAATGTATGCATAATCGTCTTAACTATATTAAACCATCGCATCTTTACGTTGATTTCTTTATCTTCGCATTTCGAATTCATTTTCTTGCATCAAAGCTTCTACACGATTAATACAAATTAGAAATTTGAGACATTCTAACAAAATGACATATAACGCTTCATTCAGGATGGGATATCACATCATATTAGGTCATTCCCATTGAAAATGTGATGGATTTCTGAGCAAAACCTGGTTAACTTTTTGCGATTGATTGATGATTTAAATCCTGTGTTTAAGGGAGAGGTGGACCTAATTCATTGCCTCTTTCTTTCTTCCTTTATTTTTTTTCCTTGTCAACTTATTCGGTTGCTTAGTTGTTAACATGTTTGTATCTGATATATTCTGATTCTTATTTTAGTGGTAATGATTAGAAGGGGCAATTTTCGACCATAAACGGAGAGCAACTCATTCTTCTTCTCTTCCATCAACATCTTTAGAAGGGATGTATGTGGATTTGGTACATAAATCTTGATTACAACTAATTATGAAATTAAATGATAAAGCAACTGTCGAGTCGGGATGGGAGGATGATTCTGTCAGACTCGAGGGTGGAGGAAGGTTCCTTGAAGGAAAGAGGCAATCATGGAGAGAGCTCTGTCCTGGCTGGTAGCTTTGGAACCAGCACAAGCCCTTACGGTAGCAAAAACCAACCCTTGGTACTCAACCACATATCCACCAACCTGCCCAGAAGAAAAACAGTTGAGCAACTAGTTCCTTGGATTGAATATTCTGTTATAAATTTTAATTTCTAATTGATTCATAATTTCAGATTTGACATCAAGTATCGCCGTGACACACTAAGTGAGATTAGTGTAGTATCTAAGCATAATTATCATTAAATCCTCCGTGCCGATCTGCGAAATTAAAGTTTTTAAGCAGGTTTTGTTATATGAGTAAATGTCTTAATAAAAGACATTTAATATTGGGTGAATCCTTCCTCTTCCGCTTTTAATATTTAATATTAAGTAACTCTTCATCTTCCTACTTTATATATATATATATATATGTTTACTTAAAAACACAAATTTTCCACAGGTTTGATTCGTAAAGCCAAGAATCAATCGTTCTTATATCATCAAAGTGGTTTATTTTAAGCGTTATTTAACTTAAGACAGAAACATATATATATTATTACTGATATTCAATTATCGTGACGGATCTCTTCAAGTAAGTTTTCTTTTCATTTTCTCAGAATTATAAGTCATGATTGTTGGGTTAAATTGGTTGATTTAATTGTTCTATTAGATCCAAATTGTTAAATCGCTTTCCTAAAATTTTCAACAATTTTGGTATCAGAATGTGTTTAATAGAAATTCACTACCAATTTAGGTTTATGAGAATTTGGGTATTTTCTCAATTAGTTAATGTAGTTAATTGATGTTTAAATTAATCGTTTATGACATAATTAACTTGGTTTTTAATTTTGAATTAACATTTCTATTGAATATATCGTTTTCGTAATTGTGATTTTGAATAGTTTTATATATAAATGTTGCCGCTGGTTTTAATTCGACCAATTGTCGATTCAAATCGCTGATAAACTCTGACCAAGCTGTCCACACATCAATGTAGTGAACTCGCGACTGACTGTCCGTAAAAGCACTGATATGCATGCGCATATATGACTTGGCGCAAATTTCGTAATCAGATACGCAAATCTTTCACATAAACCAATTTAATACAATGGATAAGTATATTATTATTTGAGTTTTTAAAAATATAGGTTAATGAATTAAGAATAAAGATATTAAATATAGTCTTTATATTATTAAACTTAATAATTTGGAGTTTATATGATTTAAATCTTTAATATTTTAGTGAGTGCGTTAGGGTCACTAAAGTGGCCCACTGGATTTCATTAAATGATTTAAATAATATTTATAAATGTTTATTTGATATAGCATCATAATGACATTTAAGAATACAAATTTATGCTTATTAATATGTAGTTATACGATTACCCAAAGGTAGATGTTACTCATGTTAATAATTGAAGTAGGTTATGAACCTTATTTAATTACATATAGTGTACATCCAAAGATGACTTTATATGTTAAATTAAATTTCTTGTGATTGACCTTATATATGTTATATGAATGATGCATATTGGTGATTGCTGGTTGTGTTTAGATTTAGCCCAAAGGTGAATGTAAATGCAATGTTCGTATATATATTATAGTCCTAATTGTGGTTTAAATTCAAAGTAATTAATATGTGAGATGTAAATGTTTGCAGCGATCTCTAATATGACTGCCAATGGTATCAAGTTTAATGAACAGAACTATGATGACTGGATCGAATATGTCAAGCTAAATGCTGGCCTTTTGGGACTCGATTCAACTTTAGTTATGGATGAACCCACTAAACCGACTGATACTAGTTTGGAGGCAGACAAGAAAATGTGGGAGAATTGGGAGAGGTCAAATGGGCTTATGATGAGCTTTCTTAAGCTTAGCATACGTTTAATGTTAAGCCTTCCCGTACCCCAAGACTAAAAATGTGGAGGGAATTCCAGGTCGAAATTAAGAAGTGTACTATGACAGATATCAGGATAAGTCTATTGTTGTCGCCTTATTAATGATTTATCTAATAGAGAGTACACCATACCAGTCAATGGAGGAACATATTACTCATGGTGAATACTCTACAACCTACTTAAGAGTTCGATATGGATCTGGTGAGCGAGTGTTGGTTGAGTTTATGCTGAAATCATGTAAGGGTGATGATTTCAAGCAATTTCGAGAACTTACAACCAACTTAAGGAAAATGGTCTCTTTCGATACTAAGGCCATGTCTATAATAGAGTAAGGCAAAGGGAAGGTCAAACTTCCCAAGCCAACTTTGCCTATTATGGTAAATCAAATGTCAGGTTCTGGTATGCAAAGCCCATAAGAAATGGAAGAACAAGGGAAAATAAATGCATTTAAGGTGCAGTCTTAAAGGGCAAGGAGAGGTTGAAAAGACTCTCAAATGTTTCTTTGCAACAAACCCGAGCACAAGAAGGCCACGCCAAAAGAGGAAGGCATGGTTTGAAAGAGAGGTATACACGGTTTCGCATGCTTGAATCAAATCCGATCGAGGTTCTTCTAATACTTGGTGGCTTGACCGGTGCAACCACCATGTTTCTAATGTTATGCAGGTTACCTAAACTTCACCAAATGCCGAAGTGAAAGCTTTCTATTTATGGGAAACAAAGATGAAAGCTAGAATCAAGGTGTGGTGACATATAGAATTGTGTGTTAGATACTGCTATCACTGATCTAGAGAAGTGTTTATATACTTGATTGCTCTAGAAATCTTGTTTCATTTCTAGATTGATTTTTAGGATTTGATTTTAGATTGGACATGGTTGTTTTCATTAGAATCATGGAACAAACCTTGTGGTACCGGGTTCTGTCTGATATTTTATATTGTTTCTAATCCGAATTCTACTACACTCCCTCGTTTAATGTTGATGTTAAACATGATGTTAATAGGTGAGTGATACTTAATATGAGGCTGCTTGATCAGGAGGCAGGTAGGCGGTCATATCCAAAGAAAGGATTTTGAGACTAATTAAAAGCAAAGTTTTGCCTCAATTGATCTTTTTTACCGATGTAAATTCATCTGGGGCTGAGAGGTATTTCATCACCTACTGATGATTACCAGTATTGTTACCTTATTTGTCGCATGAAAGAACTCAATCGGTTGATGTCCTGAGACATTCATTTCGTAGGTTGAGACGCTTAAATAGAAAGGTTAAGGTAATACGTCTTATAGAGGTGGTGAATATTATGGAAAGACACTAAGTCGGACAAATTCCAGCCCATTTAAGAAACTCCCGAGTCCAAGGGCATTTTGTATGCAGATAATTATGTCTGATTGCTACACCAAAATGGTATAGCTGAAGGCGAATCGCACATTGATGGAAATGGTAAGGAGTATGGTGAATGATAGTTCAGACTGTTTACTGTGGATGTATGCATTAAGATTAAATTAAGATACATATTAAATAGTGGTACTCTAGTGTGCTAGCCTCTAAGACACCTTACGAACCTGTGGACATCTAGAAGCCTAGTTTAAGACATCTTCACGTGGGGCGTCTCAAGTTGCCGAAGTGAGATATATATCCACATGAAAAGAAGTTGGATTCCGGTGACCATTAGTGGTTATTTCCATTAGACATCCTGAAGGTCAAAAGGGTATAGATTCTATCAGTTCCAACCATAAGTACGAGAATCAGAGTCCGGAATGCTCGTCTAATAAAATGGCGTTGTCGTGGGAGTGTGGAGCACGTATGGAGATAAGAGAGTCATTGATGGACCAAAACCCATCAAATGATCCATCTCAAATTGAAGTTTCTATTATTGTAGCACAAACAATAAGGCATGAATATGGAACAACAATGTGTTTTGATGCTCCAAGCCCAATTATGGATGCCATTGTTCAAGAAGAGGAGGAAAATGCCTGCTAATGAGCAAGTGACCTCTCTGGCAAGAAGAGATCAAGGAGGTCTACTAGAGAGAAAAGATCTACTATTTCGAATGATTATATAGTTTATGCACTTGAGCATTGATAATGACCCTGCCCCTTTCGACTGCCATACGTGAAAATTTGATATGGTTAATGGCCATGAAGGAAGAGTTGAAATCCATGGATGACAATAATGTTTAAATGAAGGAATTACCGAAGGATTCTAAAAGAGTCGGTCAGAAGTGGGTCTTTACACTAAGCGAGACTCTAAGGCAATGTCGAGAGGTAAAAAGCTAGGACTTGTCACAAAGGTTACACTCAAAAGGATGGCATTTACTTTCCCTCCTCCTTCCATGAGATCAACAACAAATATTTCCTCCTCCACCCTCTATAGAGACTTTCGGCTCTAGAAAGGACCTTTAAGGATTGTAATGGCTTTGGTGGCTCATTTTGATCTTGAGCTCACCAAATGGATGTTAAAACGGGCCTTTCAATGGAGATTTGGAAGAAGAGGTATATATGGATCAACCTCAAGGTTTTGAGACCACAAGTAAAAGAAATCTGTATGTAGGTTGAAGAAAATCAATCTATGGATTAAAATTGCTTTCCAGACAATGGTATTCAAGTTTAATAATACCGTATCACAAGTATGGATTTGTAGAAATGACTGCTGGACCTAAGGTATCACAAGGTTGTGGGAAGCAAGTTCATAATCCTTGTGTTGTATGTAGATGATATTCTTCATTATTAGTGATCAATGTTATATATGTAGATCTCAGTAACTTTGAATGGTATATGGTGAGATTTCATGGTGACTGAATAGAAAGGCTTATACATAGATCTTGGGATTATCTCAAAAGGTTTACATCAACCAAAGTTCTAGAAAGATCAAGATGGAATCATGTACACTTAGTCCTAGTTCCCATCCGTAAAGGAGACAATTCGGGGCCTATCTCAATGTCCCAAAACGATTGGAGCATAAAGAAATGGATATTCCTTACGCTTCTTTAGTCGAGTTTGATGTATGCTCGACCGCATTTCAGGCGTATATAAGCTTTCAAGGGTCGGTATGTCGGGTCGTTATCAATCAAATCCCTGATTATTTCATCGAGAGCCGCAAAGAAAGTTTTCGAGGTACTTGCAAGGCACCATGATCACATGCTCACATATAGAAGAACTAGTAACCTTGAGGTTGTTGTCATTCTGACTCACTATGCCGATGTAAGGATACCTAAAGTCCACATTTGGCTATTTGTTCCCTTCTAGTCGATGGAGCTTATCTCATGGAAGATGTAAGCAATTGGCTATCATACTTTACTCATGGAGGTCGAATTTATAGAATGCTTTGAAGCAGCCTGACCGTTGTGGTCACAAGAATTTCTTTTAATGGTTTAAGTATCATCGTACCATTGCTAAACAAATGAGATTAGACAGATAGACATGCAAGATTCTCCTCTAAGAAATGATGCTAGAGACTCAAGGTGCTGCAAGGGTTGATATGGATTTGTATCTATCCTGCCAAAGAAGAGGTGCAAAATCAAAGAGTTTAAATACGCATTACTTACACTATGATATGATTTCTGGATCCGTTGACTAAAGGACTAGCTCCTAGCCATTATCACATATTAGTAAAATGGGGAGTAGTCGTGAAGTCCTTGTATATCTGATGATTGGTCATCCATGTATGAATTTATGTTAGCACGTTTTATGTTTATTTGATACTCTAGATATCGATGTTTGTTTGGATTTTGCTTATCTATGAATCATATTTAGCTTATGCATATTTTATTATGATTATAGATATTAGGTCTTATTTAATACATTGTGGGATAAGGTATTTTCTGTGTCTACCTTATCAAATCGCGACCGCTTGAATCTGAATTCCATTGAGCATTTCAAGGAATCAGACATGAACAAAGTTCTCGTGACCGCCTATGATTCGATCGGCTTAGTTCTACGGTCAGACTATATATATATATATATAACATTTTAAGTGAGCTCAAATTATGTTAATATGTCATAATAGTCGATATGAATCATGGGAGAATGTTAGAAATTTTAAATTTGAATTGATTCATATAATTTCGTATTGATAATTGTTATCGCCGTATACACGGTGATAATTAGTGCAGATTTAAGAGATAAATTATCAAAGGTAAACCCTCCAAGCAATTCGTTAAAATTAAGTATTTTAGTGTTTTGTTATATATGAGTAAATGTCTTTAATAAAAGACATTTAATATTAGTAACTCTTCCTCTTCCTGTATTTATGAGTAAATGCTCCATTAAAGACATTTAATATTAGTAACTCTTCCTCTCTCCCGTCTTTAATAATATTTAATGTTAAGGAACTCTTCCTACCTTTATATATATATATATATATAAAGCGTATTAAAACACATGCCTTCCAGCGCCTTCGATTCAGAGTTCATTAATCAATCATGTCCTTATATCATCACATGATTTTAAGTCATACCATCTCAAGATAGAAAAACATATATATAATTACTGATATCCAATTATTCGTGATGGACTTCTTCAAGTAAGTTTTCATTTTCCTCAAATTATGTCATGATTGTTAAATTGGTTAATTTAATTGTTCTATTAGGATCCAAATTGTTAAATTGTTTCCGAAAATTTTCAACATATTCCAGTAAGAAATTTGCCTACAATCATAACATAACATTACCTCCTCGTTGTACTACCATGGTCGCCATGCTCTTTTCACGGGAAGTTTAAAAGTGTTTATGGAGTACCTAGAAGATGTAACTGGAACACGCCCATCACTGTCGCCACTGCAGGTTAAGACGAGAGTTACAACGCCGGTTTAGGTCATAATGAAAAGTTAATAGTACAATGAAGCATAAAAAAAAATGAAGCTTGACCGACCGACCTGTATATCCACACACTGATTCCACTCGCCATGAGCTGCTTGATTGTGGGTAATACGGTTGCTGGGCTGTCTGTCCATCCCACTCCGCTGAAAAGTAAAATAAAACCACTCAAGCATTTTTAGCATATAACTATCATGTTCTAGTGATTTGGTAGTAATATGGAAATTTGGCTGAAGGTACTACCTGCAAGTTTCCCATGTGGTGTTTATTGCATGAAGAGCCCTTTTAATTTCAGCCAGATTCAGATAATGATCCCAATTTAGTAATGGGAGCAGGGATCAAAATCATTGACCTAATTAATTACATTTGGACAAGATGAAGCACATTAATTTCTGTCTTACTTGAGTGTGATAAATAAGGTTCTCATTTGTTCTTGTAGGTTAACATTGATATCCAAGAACCTAAGATCAGATATTAACATGCAATCAGGGAACGTAGAATCTAAGGACTTACAGAGCGCACAGACGGGAAAATTGGTCCTGATGAATGACACAGTGGAGCATATATATGTTGTAAATATCAATATTTCCCATCTCCGCTTCTCCCTGATTTAGGTAGTTTATGCATTCATTCAGAAATTTCCAGTAATAAAGTCGCAGTGGAGAACCACTTCCCTCTGTGAGTTTCATCCGAGTTCAAAAGCATGGGTCCAGAATAATCAAACATCCCCGGAGGCCGGTGTAACTGTAGGAATAATAAGCGAAAGTGTTAATCATCATGCTGATGAACATTCAATTTAATTACTAAACTAATATAATCATTCCACGGCATTCGTGGATTTGCAAAGAAGTACGCACACAAGAAATCGCAGATCTTTCAAACTATCCTCGAGGCGCATTCGGAAATATAACAGGCGCAAGGCCAATCACTGGGTTAAACGATTTCTTTCTCCTGGCCATTCTAAAACCAATTCAGATTTTGATTCAGATTCAGATCTAAATCTAGTATTTGTGATTATCTTACCGTTTATATAGTACAAACCCTAATACTTAATAGCCATTCGCCCACACCTGGGGTACCAAGTCCATGCACAACCCATTTTAAGGTTTTAAACAACTCGACTTGTCAGATAAAGAAAATCCAACAATCTCCCACTCACGTGAAACAAGTCCTGCCCTTTCTCGGTGAAACTGTGGTATCAAGTTCCACCATTTATCCCTGTTGCCTTGGGATCCTACGGTTTTCATTAATCATACTCTCGATAATTGTCAAGCAATTATCTAATCCGGTACTATTCCACTAAAAGCCAAGAATTGAACTCCGAGATTAATAATATTAAATATTAATATTATTTTCTCCTTTGTAAAATATCAATAATTAATTGATAAGATTTTCTATCAATCAATCAATTATTTATTCACTTGATTTACTTCGCTCTAATTGATAAAATGCATCGCTGACTTCATAACATCCGGCATCAAATGATATTAAGAGGATATTTCATACAAATTTCATATTGTTTATTTCATAAATACCGACAATTAAATAATCTTGCTCCCAAATCATAAGATATTGGTCGTTCAAATAGTCCTCACTTATTACAACTCAAAGAACAATAATCATTTAAATACCTATCTATAATAACCTCAAGATTGAGAGAAGAATAATAACGAATAATGTTTAGATTTATTTCTTACGTAAATTCTAACTTTAAATAAATTCCTACCTTTGATCCTATCAATGCAAGCATAATTTGTACCAATATTTTATAATAAATCAAGATATATTATTTCATAAATATTGTTTCAAATAAAGCGCCAACTTTTGTTTAATGATCAGGATCTTATTCATTAATTATGAGAACCTATGATCATGTCTTTTATGAATGCATATTCATACGATCATACTCTATAATTAATCCCACCTTATACGCAAAATACTCAAAGTACAATAATATGAAGAATACCTCTATATTTTGTTAAAATTAAACTCATAAAATATAATAACACATCTGTTTGTTATAAAAAACACAAAATGAACTCCTCACTTGCCTTAAAACAAGTCCCGTAGACCTCCAACAATCATATAATATACATGTTTCGAAAACTCGAATTGTGCAGTGTCTTGTAAATGGGTCTACTAAATTTTCTCCCGATACTATTTTAGTAATCACCGTATCTCCTCTCGATGATATCACGAATCAAATGGTACTTTCTCTATATGTTTCGCTTCTCGTGATACCCGATTCCGGACTCCGTGGCTACAACCCCAATTATTATTACAATAAAGGGTAATGGGCCGACCACATTCTGGGCATCACTCTGAAGATCCAAAAGGAACTCTTCCAAATTATACTCGATTCAAAGCAACCACACACTCACCAGCCAGGAGTCGAACGCTGTAAGCTCCTCATTTCTGGATTAATTCCTCCAACAAATGGTCTTCGCCATTTTAGTGCAAACACATCCGTAAGATTTTCTGAATCAATATCCCTTGGGAAATATGAGGACTGTGATAACTAATGGGGCCTGTGACTTCCACTGTAATATACCAGCACATAACTGCTCTTAGATATCTGGTATCATGCTCACTACAATCCAATGTTCTCTCCCCTGATCGATTGATATCGACTAACTATTCTCACTATGTGAGCGTATATATGGCTCCGGTACATAACATGGCATACATGAGACTACTTACTGCTAATGCAAAAGGTATCCTACTCATACGTTCTTTCAAGAGTTTCGTGATCGCTTCCTTAGAAAGATGAACCTACGCCTAAGGTAAAGTTCCCTTCGAATTTTCCATGCTAAAACCGAAATAGAATTTTATTTATATATAAAGCCAGGATAATGCCAACACCTATTCTTTCCGGTCTGTAGTTTGATTCCAAGAATATAGTAGGCTTCTAAATCTTCATATCAAATTGTTGCAGCTCATCCTTTTACACTTGATAACACCTCTATGTCGCTTCCGATTAGTAAAATGTGATCTACGAACTAGGAAAACTACTTTCGTAATTGATCCTTCAGAACACAAGGTTCACTGCACTTTCTAAACCTGGTATAAAGTTATGGCTTGATCAAACCTAATGTTCCATGTTCTAGATGTCATTTAGTCCATAAATCCACCTTGCAACTTCATATTAAGTGTACTTCGCTTCAACCTATGAACCCTCTCCGGTTGCCGCATGTAGATGTCCTTCTAAACCGCCATTTAATGTCGTTTTGATATCCACGCCAAATCTCGTAATCTAGACTTATAGCCATAACAAAGAATCCTGATGGATTTAAGCATACACGCGAAAAGGTTTCCTTCATAATCTATCCCCAGATAACCTTTTGCCACTAATCTAAACAATATTTCTACTTCCCATATTTGGGCCATCTTTCTCTCAGATCCAATTTACACCCTAGGCTCTACCCCCTTTAGGTGTTTCTACAAGACCGGGATTGAGTTAGGAATACATGTGACTCATATCCTCACTCTGGCCCACGGCTTCTGAGCCACTGCAGCATCAACACCTCCAAAGGTTTTGTAATTTACTGATCCTCTTCGCTATCAATGGTTATATTCGTACGATTAGCCCAACAAGAGATATCTCGATGGCTTGCGTGTCGTTCCTCCCACCACGTCGAAGCTCTATTGCTGTCAGGGTTCTGCCAGAACATCCTCTCGATCATTTTGGAATTTGATTTTCCTGGTTGTTCCTGGTTCCACTTGTATATTCTACTATATTCCTACTATTTGTTCCACTCAGGTTGCTCACCTTCGAGTATATTTTCATTTTCCCTCTTGAACACGCACCGAAACAATGGCACAATAGGTCCAAATTGTGGTTTAGGCGATTCGAGTCGAGTCAAGCCCTCAAGAATTACCTTACTCGTGGCTTGAGTTTACATAGTCTTCCTCAAGAATTTCAGGTGCTCACTATAACTTTCTCTCCGAGGAACTATGTAAAAAGTCCACCTCTCGCTCCTTTAGGGTATCCAATAAACAAACATATCAAAGACGATTCAACCATGTGGTCTTCAAGACATACCGAGCACCCTGTGATACAAATATGGTTTAAACTAGGCTTGCACCCGTTCCACAATTCAGTGGGTGTCTTAATAAACCTACTTAAGGAATCAAGTTTAATAAGTATGTGTGAGTCTCTAAGGCATATCCCCAAACAATATAGGTAGAGATGAATAATCCAAGCATCGATCTCACGTGTCTAAGAGAGTTTTATTTCTCCTTTCGCAACTCCATTTTGCCGAGGTGTTCCAGTGGTTGACAGCTTGTTAAACTACATTCCTCTTGAGTTAAGTAAATCTAAACCTCCAGACAGTATTCATCGCCGGTCAGATCGAAGATGCTTCTGATATGGACACCTAATTGCTTTTCATTTCAAATTTTATTCTTCGAAATTTATCAAAAGTTTCACTTCGCGCCTTAGGCAACAAAACCATATCTCGAAAGTAGTCATCCGTAAAATGACAAAATACTCATACCCACCTCTAGCTTAACACGCATTGGTCCGCATACATCAGCATGCACCAATTCCACTGTTTAATACGTGGATATCCTTCGGGTTCTTCTGGTCATTTTACCAAACAGATTCACACATTGGTATAGGTTCAAATGTTAGTAAAAACCCACTTTCACCAAACCATGTATCCTATTAGGATTACTATGACCTATTCCGCAAATGCCAAAGGTAAGTTTCATTCGATACTTTCCCCTTTTCGCAAGGTCATTTTGTTCATTTTCAACAATTTCAATGGCATTTATATCATAGGACAAGGGACTTAAAAAATAAAGATTATTCATAAGATCACCGAAACAAATAAAAAGATTTACTTATTGAAATCGAGAATTAAACTATACTTGCCAAACCTTGTTCAACTAAATAACTGACATAAACCAAATTCCTCTCAAAACCTGTTAAAAATAAACAATCTTCTAAATATAAAAGTCCTATTATTCTCAAAAATAAAACAACTAGTCCTATGGCCTTTACGAGATTTAGCTCCTGCTCCCAAGTTTCCAAGTATCTTGTCCTTCTTCAATAGGACGCTAAGTGTTTGAACCACTACAAAGAGTAACAGACATGATTAGTGGCTCTCGAATCAATGGATCCATTTATCATTAAAATTTACTAAATAAGCCTCAACAACAAGTAATTACCCATACCTAGTTTTTGGTGCCCTTCAAGTACCCCTGCCTAATGTCCTTCGTCCGCACTTGAAACACTTGCCTTTCGGCTTCTTCATTGCGCCCGACGGTAACTCAGACACGCTTTCTTTTTTCTGCTTTTGTTTCCACCCTTAGGCTCCCTTTAGGTTTAACAAAACCCTCCTGTGAAATTGATATCGTCCTCGTGCTCTTCTTTGAGAGATCTGCTCAAGCACTCTCAAGCTCATGCATCAATTGAATCGAGTCGATCCATCTTTTGCATAATAAAATTGGACTGAACTAACTAAATGTTTCAGCGTTGATCGCAGATGAGACCTTATCTTCATCTCCTTTAGTTTTGTTCTATCACTTCCGCTCGACCGATATGTGAAATCATTACTAAACAATGACTTCACACCACCCGCTCATACGTGTGTTAATCAAATCGTTGATAACAACTTGTCTCTCGTAAACAAGCATTTCTTTAGTAAACATCCCTTCGGTAGTCCTGAAAGATTTCTACTCCACTGTCGGTATAAGGTTATTTCACGCCTAAATGACCCACAACACTGCAAGAATATAACATCGAAGTGAAGTGTTTGCATTCCCCCAAGTCGCATGTTCCTGTTTTTTGTTATATCAATAGCACCTTTCAGCCGATAGTCAATTTTAAAGTATCCAGACAAACTTGATTTTCTCATAATCCTGAACGATGTATAAGTTCGTTTTCCAATATTCAAAGTTATTTCCATCCAATGGTTTTTAATTCAAAATCATAACTAGAGGGCTGAAAGCACTTTACTTCGAAAAAAATTCTATACATTGTGCAACACTAATATTAACTCGATATTATACAAATAAACATATATTTAGTAAATCCAAAACAAAATTATATTTGCTATTTATTGTAAACAATAATTTAGTTTTACTAATAAATGCTCACAATGGCAAGACATTTATAATAAACTAAAATTCGATCATAAACTAATAGTATCCAACTAAGTCAGTCCCAAAAAATCGGGGTCACTTAACGGACATTTACATCCTAATCTTTCTTAGATAAATCTTCCTATATAATACACTTCATTTCAATCATTGTCTATATGGCCCATAATATTATTAGAGCTCGCTGAAGGTTAATAAAATTATCGTGATTTTTGAATCCTTGTTTAATTTTAAAATTCTCTTACTCTAAGAGTCACGATGTTGGATCGGTCAATCTAATTAAGATTTTAAAATTATTTAGGTCCAATCCAATAAAACCCGATAATGATTATCCGATGGCTTCACATAATCCATTTTTATTATCCGGACTCCATGTACTCTGAAGGATTTTCATAATTATATTTATCTAGATTTTAAAAAAATCAAAATTTAATTATGTGGACATGTATATCATCGATGCAAGATAATATGGCACCACCTGGGCCTATACGCTACGTTATCACAACTAAAAACATCGTTACTCAACAGAATTTAATCATCCATGAATAAAAAAAATAATATATGAATAAATATAAAAGCCCCAATCCATAGTTTTCCTAAGAAAAAAAAAAAAAAAAAACACACACACACACAAGCCTGATAACACTTGAGCCCATTGTTATTAATCTCGTCCAGCTTTTATCCAAATTTCAACCACTTGGGTTCAATTTACCTGGGCTTGGAGACCCAAAATTGAAGAGATTTGAGTTATAACCCAAAACTAAACACACAACATGAAACCCTAGCCGTCAAAGCCATCATACATGTGCTGCCACCCGAACGGAGCCACCTATAGAAGCGCGACGTCTAGAGGAGGAAGTCTGCAAAATCCGACGGCCAAAACCCTCTCCACACGCGGCTTGAGTGGAGGAGCATGAAGCCCACGCGCAGCTGCTTCTGGGGGCGTGTCCGGCGGTGGTTCTCGCCCAAATTTGTCTCTACAGCTGGCTGCCTCTTCCTCATGCTTTCTAACCCCTCGGTGGTTGTTTGTCATTTGATGATCAGAGGCCTCCGCAAAGAACGCAAACAGCCTCAAGGTACGTTGTTCCCTCCACGGGGTTCTTCTTCTTCTCGCTTTGTTCTCATTAGTCTTCTCAAATTTACAAAAAATAATCTTATACCCTAATAAAGGGTGTACAAGAATTTTAGATGATGGAAAAAAATAAATCAAGAAGGAAACTTAATTCATGATTAGCCCCCCTTGTTACAAACCACAATGAAATACATTAAAACTCTAATGCTGATTGGCAAGAAACTACAATTATCGATTAACCATCCATAAACAAAAAATCATATTAAACATACAAACATGCGAATCAACAAATATAGAAAACCTAGGTGCCATATTGCTAATTAAACACCAAAATACATGAAATTGTTTAGATCAAATTGAAAATTTAATCACACACATGCTCTGATACCAATTGTAGGAATAATCAGCGAAAGCAAGAATCATCAGCGATTTTGCATTCAATTTAATTACTAAAACTAATATAACTAGTCATATCGTGGTTCAAGTGGATTTTATAAGATGCATACAAATAACCTCGTATCTTCCAAACTATCCTCCAGCGACAGCCAGCCAGGCGGCCATTAATCACTAAGAAACGATTTCTTTTCTTTGACTCTTTTCTAAAACTAATTCAGATTCAGATCTAGATCTAGGTCAGATTATCTTACCTCTTATTTATATAAGACGAACCCGAATACTTAATAACATTCGCCCTCCACACCTAAGCATCAAGTCCACGCATAACTCATTTAAATGCTTTAAACAACTTGCATTTCATTGTATAACAAAAATCCAACATAATCATCTATCCAAGATTCTAATCACCACAATTGATGAAGTTGGAAGAGCAGCATCATGATAAAGTCGTTTCTGTCATACAAATTTAAACAATTTTTGTAAAGAACGAAAGAACCTACAGCGATGCCTTTGAGATTGATGACAGTTTGATTAGTTCTGTTGTTGTTTGAGAGAATTGTAGGCGAGGCTGAAGTGAGCGAGTGATACAATGACCGGCGAGCTCTCACCGGTTATGAAGAAATCCCGGGTTTTATACTGCGGGAACCTCTCAAGCCAGTTGACGAGAAAAGTATAGGAGTCCTCAGCCGTCCTCTTGTCACCCACGTAGTAGTCAGATGATGTGTTTGAATATGAAAACCCCACTCTTGGCTGGGACCTAAGAATATCACATTTGATACTCACATTTTTTTCAGAAACGCAAGCACCCAAGAATTAGCTGCTTGGAAGACAAATCATGGTGTTGGGGAAAATCAGCCATTGGTTTATAAAACTCTGCTCACTGTCAGTTCCATGAATACCATTTCGAAAAGCGTTTTTCCATCTAAGGAGACTCGGAAAAGGTCCCAATTTCGTTGGCTCATATCCTGAGGGCAACATCCAGGCCTGCTCATTCCAATCATCACTACATGTTCTTTCTTAGCCAGTGGTAGTGAATAGGTAATTTTTGAGGTTAGGGAGGTCAGAGAGGCACAATGGATAGCACAAGAAAAATCAATTCCGAGATGAATTTATTACATTGACACAATCAGTTATGTCTATGTTTCTTTGGAATGAATGATTCACAAATTTAACGGCTGATAAGATGCAGGTTTATGAGTGAACATTGAAAATCAATACTGGAATCTGTTATATGATTATATCCCGATATTCTAATCATTTCTTGCGGATAACTCCAACCTCCCACTTCTTATTGGTCCCTGATTTGATATATTGGAGTAATTTTATATACAAATCAAAATTTACCTTCTTCTTGTTGGCCATTAATTCCAGTGAAGAAAGTGGAATTACAAGGCATGGTGTAGATTGCCTACTCATATTTGGTATCAAGTATGAGTGGCGTCCAACAAGGGCCTGGTAAGACAGTCATGTTGCCTAACAGAAAAGTAGCATTCATGTTGCACCCAATTAACCAGGTCATGGTCAAGACTATTACCACAATTAAGGTCAGGATTTTTAATGATCTTTTCTACAAGGTACTTCAATGAGTAATGGAATTTAACAGTGGAAACAGTACAACAGAGTTCATTACACATGCATCCCATTTGAAAAGTGGGGTCAGCCTAGTTTTGTGCTTTTATAGACAAACTATTAGGGAGCATGTCTATTCTACTTTTACATATATATGGTCTGTTGTGATTGGATCAATGAGGGCTCTATATGGACCATCAAATTCGATTCATTTTTTTTCAGGGTTTAAGTTCTTAGCCTTCCATATGTAATAAAAATGGAGTAATTGCAAGTCCATCTGGGGTAGAGCTAAATTAATGAAAATCAAGAGAACTAATTCAAATGTCTAATGCTGAGGGGTCTCTTTCCTAGTTTATTTTGTTATATAGAATTCTTTCATGCTTTTATGAAAGATTTGGCAATTCTAATTTGTAGTTTCATTATGTGGGTGCCAATTAATCTTGCACAAAGTTGGATATCAAGGAAGGCATTACCTGTTCAGCCATAATACCAGAGGTCCGGTAGAATCTGGGTGATTCAATTTGTAATAGAACAGTGCTCTCCCTGCCATTGCATCCACCGTCACATACCCATCATACTGATCAAAACCCACTCCTTCAGGCTGTCCAGGCAAGGACTCTATCTTGTCATCTTGCATAGACCCCTCCTGGGGTACAATATTCACTGGAGAAGCACTTCCATCCCACAGTTCAGACCCGGGAGGATTTGCCGATCTCCGGGATCTTATCAGCCTATAAAGGTTTTCAGTTTGGGTGGCGCCACTGCATGGGAGCAGCAAAGCTAGTTGGAAGAGAGGAGAGTGAAAACGGTTTTCGCGTTAAGGCCTGCAGCCTTCATGTTGGGTGTTAAGTGCTTGAACATGCTTTGCTAGTCACTACAGATGATGCAAACGATTGGATGCTGATTTACAATGACACTAACCATGATTGCCTTAATAAATAGTGATCACCAATAAAATATTACAATTTCAAGATATACACTTATTAAGTAAAGATCCGTACTACATCATATCCAAACACAATTATTTTCAATATAACCATACTCCATCATGCATTTTACATTCTTTACCACAATTATTCTTAAATCAATGTGATAAACAGAAGTTTCCCAATATTTGACAACCACGGTTTCTTCTTTCTAACTTACAGAATGATTTTATGGGATTGGATGAGAATGCATTGTCTTATTCAGTAATACCTAGGTCAGCAGTGTCAGGCCAGTTTTGGAGGGTGGGATATCGTGAAATGTATGAGAAAAGGAAATGATGTTCAAAGACCCAATAAACAGTATGAAATCTTGTTGAACAATTTCGAATTGATTTGAGTAAATATCAATTTAAAAAGATGTCATAAGTTACATGTCATTTTCATGGAGATGTGCAATTTGACTAATGGAATTAACTCATCCAGAAGTGTGGCTGAAAGAGAGGCACTCAATGATCAAATGATGTATTTGTGGAAAATATTTACTTTGATTTACATTATTTTTGTTACATCTTCTATTGGAAATAATTACACCATCACAAAAGTGCAACATGATTTTCCAGCCTCCCACGTTTAGGTTGTGTTTGGTTCCCAAAAGTATTGAAGAAAGAAAAATAATTTTTTCATGTTTGGAAGTCTAAATAAAATAAAATAAAAATAAAAATAAATAAAATTATTTATATGTGAGATTCAATTATTATATTTTCTTTTCCTTGCATTTTTCTTAATATATTTTAAATAAACTCCTTTGTAAATTCTAATACCAGAATGCTTGAGTATTGAAATTCTGACAATATAATTGAATTTTAATTCCTTCAAAAGCTTTTTCAATAGTTCTTTTTCCACTCATGTATACATATCCTACCAAGCATTGCAAGATATTAAGTGTGTGCATAGCTGCCCTCCTGTTCAAACTCCTGGTCTTGTATAGTCTCTAATCTGAAGTGGTCCATATCTCATTTAAGACTGGACAGAACTTTAGAGGTTCTGCTGAAGAATTGCACGATGGGGGCATAGACACCATAGACATCGATGCTGCATAGAGTTTTATCTGGGACGACTGATCCTGAGACAGCTGCATAACGAACCCGCAAAAAGGATCCGACGAATGCGACCAGCCGCCTCCGATAATTCGCTCGCAAAATATAAAGAGTAAAAGAAGGAAGTTCGCATAACCGGATTGTATATGATTTTCATCACGGAATCTCAATTTATGTAGTCGTTCACAAGCCTCCCTGCTTCTTCGTTAATCTCCTTTTTGGTGAACAAAATCTTCTTTATTATCAGCATTAATTCTCCTTATCAAATATTTACCTTTCATAAGAAGAGATTCAAAATCCAGGAATTCACGTGATAAACACTTTTGCAGATTTACCGCTTTCTTTATCCATTCGTCCATACGAACTGCTTATGCCAGGCGACGGCCGACCTTAAACTTAACCTAAACCACCGCCTCGGCGCCGGGCTCGGGGACACCGACTTTCTGTACTCGACCTCCGTATTTCCACTTGCGTGAAATTTCATCAGTTTTAATACGAAAAATAGCCGGACGTCAACATCGCGCAAACCAACCCACGTGGAAACGAGCGCTTCGAGCCCATTCCAATATAGTTTAGTGTTCTAAGTATCACATTATCTGCTTGGTTAAGTCAGCGCCTACGACCTTCCTCTGATGATGCAGATTCTTCTGAAGAAACATTGGAGTCCAATATAAGTTTCATGATATATACAGCACAACTTCCTGTGTTGAGGTTCATATGATTTCCCATTATGGAACCTGCAATTTATTTATGCAAAACAACAACATATTAAATACTGAATCTGTAGTACCTGCAGGAACTTGTTAAAATTCCTCTTATAAGGTTAATTTTAGGTGGGTCTGAAATACTGTTGAATAGAAAGACTGGGCACATAATGACCTGCATATCTCTTTAGCAACATGTGTTGTATCATGGATTGTGGGTCTTATTAGTACAGCCAGCTGCAGGTTGAGGGCAAAGGAGTCAACAGAACAAAAACAATATATTTTTGGAAAAATATGTTTTGATTTGATACTACTTTTGTAAATAAGGTTTGTTACATTTGCAAGCGCTCTTGGGCCTTGTACAGATGACAAAGACTCTCATTCCATTATCTATCTCCACAGGCTTTCATAACAGGCTATCTTTAGGAAATGGGCAATAGCCCATTCAGCATTCAGCCTCAGGCCGGCCCTCAGTCCCCAGTCAAGGGAGGAGATGGAAGGTAGCTTGGCCTGTTTGGTTTTTTTTTTTTTTCAGAACTCAGTTTTGATAAACATTTTTAAATCAATAACATTCTCTTTTGGGGTTAATCTGAAAACTGTTCTGTTGTCTGATTTTAGTATTTTCTAAAATTCTGTCTCTTAATTTTTTCAGATCAAAACAAAAACTGGGAACCATGTTCTTTGTGTTTTTCAAAACAAAAAAAAGTTTTCAAAAACAGTAAACAAACGGTCCCGGACTTCTGAGGCTATAAAATGGATGGAGATTAGTTGACTGATACATCTCCATTTCTCAACAGAGAATAGTGTTGTCTAGAGCTGCTGGCTCTTCCACGTGACTAGCTGTTTCTATCTTTTGCTCTTCAGATGATAATGGTTGATTGTGCTCTTTGAATATGACTCTGCTTACCTCATTGAATAATAGGCCAAATACATTCTAAAAGATCGATCTCCTAGTTTGAAATTCATGCTTAAATACACATATCCACCGTGTTCACATCACATTAGACATCAGCATTAATTAGTTGAATAGTACTGCCTCTTTAAAGCTTCATTGCTGTATGATCAGTCCCCTTGTGAATGTAGCAAGCTAAAGTTTGTTTCCATTAGCAGATTATTAGTGTAAAACCCTGAACTAATTTGTTTGAAAATGTCAAGGTACTAGAGATGTAAGTAGTTTTCTGATGAGATTTTCTGAACAGCCTGTTCACGGGTTGGCATTCGGCACGCCTGTTCAAGTCTTTGTCATGACTCCTCAGCTGGCTCAGGTGTTAAAAAGAAGTAAACAGCTACACAGTTTCCAAAATCTGCAACTGAATGACAAACGATTGATTTATTAAACGCAGAAAATTCAGCATTACGCGGTTTTGATTGTTCTTTTTCCAAACCAAACTCTTTCTCCTTTGTTGTAAGTTAACATCCATGAATAGAACCATTTTGAATGTAGCAGTACAGCTATTAGAGATGACAATTTAAACATTATAACATACTGAACAAAGAAAATGAGAAAAGGGACTATTAATAGAATAGAGAGAATCAAAAGCAGCACTATCTGCAATGTGGTTCAATTAGTAATTAAAAAAAGGAAAACTATGTGCTGAGAACAACCCTTCTTTTGGAAAATTACAATCAAAATTAGTAATGAGAAATTAAGTAAAGTACAAGTAGAGATAGGGGACCATTTCATCATACTAATGCTGCTAAAGTCATAAGACTATTAAGAAACAAGCAGACAATAAAATCCCCAAATCAAGTTTTCTGATGGTTTTGTCCTTAACTCTGTCTCATTATCCCTCCCTTCTCTCCCCTTTTGTGCTGGTGAAACAAATGAAATGACATAGAACCCACTAGAATCAGCCATGGATGAAGCTGCCTATCCAAACTTTCATATTTCTGGCCAAGGGATACTGTATCTGATCCTAATTTCCCAATGGTATCCACTTCCCATTTTTCGCTTTGCTTATTTTGTTTCATTTTCTTCTTCTTTCTTTCTTTGTTTCTTTTCTTTTGACCACATTTTACAAATAATTAGGGATGGTGACTTGCCATTCTTTGACAATTAAAATGACTCATACATATCTAAGAGTTGGATTCATCAATTCTCAAAATTTAGAATACGAGGGATATAGATGATAATTGATAAGTGACAATATAATATTTTTTATTATTTAATAAAGTAACATATTATATTTAAATAATATTTTAAAATATATTTACATTCGTATATTTTAGATAAAATATTTATTTAGTTAAATATATATTATATATATTTAGATAAAATATATAAGTTATTCTAATATTTTATATAGTATTTATTTTATAAAACAGCAAATAATATTTAGATAATGACATTATCTAAATATATATAATATTTAAATAATGTGTTAAAATATATTTATTATATATGTCTAGATTAGTTATTATTCATATTTCAAATCTATTGTTTTATTTGGCAATTGAATCCATTTTTTTTTTATGGTGTATCCGGAACGAATTCTAGTCTCTTATTCATGTCAACATGGGTGTTTCAGGGATTTTGAAGAGTCCAAGAATCACCCAATGCAATTGGGGTGGCAGTTGGAGATTACAAATGCATGGAAATCTAGAAAGACTTCTTCTTTTTTTCTTTTTTTGAGTGATGTAGGTGGGAGATTCTAATGCGAACTTATCCTGTGGAAGCTCCAGAAGGCAAGCTGTGAATATGGTTGGCAAGTCATTTGATAGAGGATAGGGAAAGGACTCTTATTTCACCCCACTTCATCATCTTATCAAACAGAAAATTCAACTTTTGATTGATCGTTGAGTAATTTTTTCACTCAAGTATTATGATTAATGGTAGGTACTCAACAGTATAGATTTGTCGGTGTTCATAAAATGATCTTACAGGGGCCCCAAGACATGACAGAAGAAAAAGCGGTTAATCTTACGAGCTTCAAGTCCCAAGCGAAAGTGTCTTTTGATTCATACCACTGAATATAAAAGAGCAACTTTTTAGGATGGAGCTGCTTTTGCCCTTTTATCAGCACTGCACATTTTTATTTTTCTGTTTACCCTCACGCCCACAAAAGCGAGATCCTAGAGAAGGCACAAATCCATGGAAGGAGTCAATCAACCACCGTCCACCAAAGATATTCAGTAGGACCATACCTTCAACCTCTTGGTACCTTAATTCTGATCTTGTTCAATAATTTATCAGCAATCATTTACAGGATGTCGCGATTCGGACCGCCCCCATTACCTTCAATTTCTTTGCACAACTCCAAATTTATATTTATGATCATCCCTGTCCATTAATGAAATTTTCAGAGGAGCTACTAAACTGCAATGAGAATTGTCCTGGAATCCCATGTGAAAATGAACCATTGATGTTGTTGGTTCTGAGGATATGGTACTACCATACATAGTATCATAAAATGAATAAAGGGGGGGAAAGAAGAGATGGAAAAATGGGGGAAAAACATTGAAGATGGCAATAGTAGATAAGCTTTAGTGAAAGAGGTACAATCATTCTAGTGGGCAGAGGATCGACTGCCTTTCATCATCAAAAGTCCCCACATTAAAAAGATTCAAAAGCTAAGAATTGGTGACTTTTTAAAGGGAAAACATGGATGGATAGATAGAGGTATCTTTGTGGAAGAAATGACTAGTGGGGTATAGCCCTTATGGAATCTGCTTATAGGACCATCTCCATAACCTTCATCTGCAATAAATTTGAGTACTACTATTCCAAGAGCAGACTCTACTAACAATTCAGGACCAGCACCATTTTTAGCCAGGAGATAGCTTGCTGGGTGGGATCAGACAAGGGTATCCAATTAATGATTCCATTGGTCTCAATGGACCCATCTACCTTACCTTTCTTCTTTTCTTTCTTTTCTCCACGCATGGACTTACCTTATTCCATAAATTTCTATTCAACTTTTCTTCAATGGGGAGCCTTCTCTTACAGATTGTTGTTTTTCCAGGAAGCAGAGAACTTCTGCTGTTGAGAAACCTCCTTATTGAAGTTTAATTGTTTTCTTAACTAGTGAGAAAACTCGTATAAAGTACTTGACTTGGTGTTAAATAAAGCTGTATAAATTGCCGTACCCAGATGCTGTTCTAGCATGTTGTTGGAACTGGGGACCCAATTTTGTTTTATAATGGGGAAAATAGTTGGGACCAAGGGTTCAGTACGAACAGGCCCCAAAAAAACTTCTTTCACCATGTATCGTTTCCACCACAAATTTGCCCATCTTCCTTTAATTTCACTTGCTATGACCAAATTCTTCCCTAACATAACCATATGATCAAGTGTCTATGCTGCCATGCCAACCTAACCCACTTTCAGGAAAGCCTATTAATTAATACTATACTTAGATGTATCAATAGTCACCTATTCTAGTCATTTTATTAGGATCATTGAGATTTATTCGACAGCACTCAAGCACTTCATAAGATACTACGCGACGTGAAAAGAACCGATCGAGGCATTCATGGTTATCATGAAGATTGTGCTTTTCTACTGATTCCTGCCTGATCTTCCTCAGAAATAACACGGTCACTTAATCACAGCAACCCGCAACCCCGCATTGAGTTGACTATCCTACAGACGCGCCGTCGCTTCCTCCGACCCCCAAATCACCTTCTTTCTTGTATCAAACCAAGAAACTAACCATCAACTGCAGCTACGACGCGGCACCTTTTGTGCAGAAACTGGCCTAAGATTTATTAGGAGAATCAGGGTTACGTCTCGTTAGACAATGACACGACATCTCCCATTAGGCGAGTGAGTTTCCTTTCCTTATCACACCAACCTGGCATGATAACGGGCTTAAAGAAATGATCACGTAAGATTCTTCTTCCTAATCCGTGGGCGGATCATGGAGATCGGGCGCTCTTTCGCATGAGTTGGGCCATCTATTTCATTCGACACACTCCCTGCAGGAGCCTCTAACTCGAGCCCGAGCTCAGATACTACACGGTGATCCTCACCGGAGCTCAAGCTTCTGTCGGGTCTATGCCCCAACCCCTTCATAAGGTGGAGGTCCGGGCTTATGTCCTGGCTCAAGGCCCTGCCTCGCGCGACATATCTGCTTTCACCCCATCACGCCCCCTCAAATTCTGGGCCGCTGTGCTTGTGCGATGCCTTTGTTTCTCGGATCTACATGGGCCTCCCACGTGGCTATCCGGATGGTTTGATCTCGGGCTTTGACTCTAAACATCTTGTGATAATGATGGCGCTCTTTCTAGCTACGCCTCGCTTTCTGACCAAGGTTTCTCATATCTTTATAAACATTCCTCAGACGTTCTTCCACTCTTCATGAAGCTCACAGGCTGCCTTTGACAAGACTCACTGCTTCGTGGTGCTTTCTGGCCTCCCCAGGGTCGCTTCCCGCTTCCTTCTTGTAGTTCTAAGGCGCCTCTTCTTCTTTCACTCTGCTTTTCTTCCTGCTTCTCACTTGGCGCGGTCGTTGTGTCCCGCCTCTCGGGCTGCTTCTTGTCTGCTCTTCTCTATGTCGCTTAATCATGCATGCTTCTTCTGGGTCTTCTCGCTCGTAGGACCGCACATGAGGAAGGTCGCATGATTTGAGTTCGCGCTACTCCGGGCGGTACTTCTGTGCTCCTAGTCTTATGCCGGGTCGTCGGTCCTTCTGGGTTATCTTCTCCGCTGCAAGTGGCAAGGAGAGAAAAGATTAACAGATTGTGTATCCCCGTGGTCTAATATTTGAGTGTCATAAAGAGGTATGACAATGTGGGCTCTAGCCTGCTCGAGCCTTCGTTTGCTAAACTACACTGCTATAATTCTCCTTCCAGTCCGAACTTGTCCCGATCTTCTTACATCTTATGTCAGTTTCGTTCTAAGACGGCCTACTTTCGAGGCTACCGAGAATCCGCCCCGCTTCCTCTTTACACCTCCTTTTATCAAAAACGCCCTGGCAAGATTTCAATGTATGCCTATTCCAACTTTCCTAATTCACGCCTCGTCGGCCTCTAGTTTTTTTTCAGGATAAGTGGCCTGGGTCCCTAGTATAGCTCTGCTACTGGATTTCTTTAGCGTGAAAGAGGCCTCTAAGGCTTCGTATATTTCAAGCTGGCCACCGCGACCTATCATTTCCGACCTCCCTTCCCATAATCACTGAAAGAGCATCATTTTCTTTATCTAGGCTGACATCGGGAATACAACCTCGCCGATCAAGACGATACGTCGGGATTCGACAAGATGACTACCACCGAACTCAAGGTGAGTTTTCTCGTATATACTAGAAAGGTCAACTTTTTTGTAGGTCGTGGCCATGCTCCCGACTCGCTTGTCAGGTTGCTTCAAGTATCCGTCTCAATCTTTCCCGAGGACAAGGAAGTAAAGTGTCGCTAGGCGCACGCCCTGCGCATTCGATCCGATCAAGTCGTACATTCCCTAGCTTCTTCGTGTGTGTTCTCTTGTTCCCTCTCTCTTGTTCGAATCTCCTCTCGCCCCTCGCTATAGGAACTCGGGCCGGGGCCTTCTTGTCAGGAAGCCAACTCAGGGAGAACTTCGGGCTTGTGTCGAGTTGTTGGCGAAAAAGAGGAGGAGTGTAAAGCACAAGGCTTATGATCCTTCGAGAGCGTTCCTCCCACATGGTATGGGTCCTGTCCGGGAGTATCTGATCCCCGCTTGCACGCCTAAGGTCGGGGGCGGGAGGGGCAGCATCAGCCCCTGGCCGAGGTGTCCGAGGTGGCGGGTGCGCATTGGCCGCCATCCTCTACCGCAGAGTCAAGGGTCCTTCTGTAAAGGCCGCCGAGCCTCCTCTAAAGTCCTTTCTATCTCTCGTCTGAGCCCTCCGCAAACGCCGCTCCCTCCGACATGGGGAGATGTGGATGACGCTGCCGAGAGGGGGTGAGGACTCGCTACTCACCAATGCGGAGCTCGTCGTCGGGGCTGTTTTGTCTATCCTTCGAGACTCTGATCTCAAGAAAGTGGAAGCCCTATGCGTTGAGGAGGCTCTAGCCCTGTCCCTCCAAGGGACCGTCTCTGTATGTCTGAGCGCCTTCTTTTATTCGTCTTGTTGTTGTGTTAATGTTATATGCTAACCCCATCTTTTCCTTGGTGTGATGGCCTGCCATAGCGACCAAAGTATGAGGCGCTCGACGAGCTCAAGTAAGGCATGAGAGCATACAGCTAAGGTCACCTCTCGACTTCCAAGAGGGCCGAGTCAGCGAGCCTGACACAAAGCTTTTCGATGTGATGTTTTGGGGTATAAATCCGATCTAAAGCACACCTCGACCGTAAGGGCGAGAGTTGAAGACAGAGAGAAGAAGGCCATAGAGGGCCTAAGGTCATTTTGAGGATGAGCTGACAAAATGTTAAGGAAGAGTTCCAGTCGCCATGGAAGCAGAACGACACCAAAGCAAATCTCATTGATCTGCCCGCCTCGAGGCTTCAAGTCGAGTCTGTGAGCGCTGGGCTTCGAGAAGTGCACCAAGCACGCAGGACCGCAGGCCAAGGCTATGATCACCAAAGGGATGGAGTAATAGCCGAGCTAAGGGACGAGGGTCAGCCACCATGGGGCTCCGCATATTCTTCGACGCAGCCGCAAGGCTTTCCTGTGGGTTTTGACTTCACCTTCAAGTTCCTAATGAATAGGAGGCTAAGAATCCGCTTCGGTGACGAGGCATCCCGAGATGTTTTTTGATACCTCCAAACCCGCTCCTCTCCCAAAGGTTTCTGATCTCATTGAGGTCGGCTCGCCCTCGCCCTCGTCGGGCTTCGCCTTCCGACCAAGACGGTTGAGGCTCGCACCACCGAGGCCGCTTCGTAGCTCCACCCCCAACATTTAGGACCTTGTATAATCTTGCTCATTCTATTAATTTCGAGCCATAAACCCTTCGCACATCTGTAACACTTACACTCCGGGCTATTGCCTATGGATATCCGTCTTCTACCTCGGGTTTTCCTTTTTTACATGCCGAAGCTCGGTTATCCAATTCTTAAATGGTCGGGTTCCCATCGGGCCATGCGTACTGACTGGGCCGAATCCATTATGCTTTCCATCAAACCGAGCCGCTTGGCCTCGGGCCGCTAGCCTTCAATGCAGGTCCTTGAGAACTAAGCTATATGGCCCTTTGAAACCGAAAGACGTGACCTTTCGAAACTGAGCTACATACTCACATCAGCCTTCTAGCCGTCAGTTCTTTAAGAACCGAAACAGATGGTCTCTTTCAAACCGAGCCAAGGCTCTTTTTGAAACAGAGTCAGAGTAGCTCTTTGTATCCGGGAGCCCTCAACTCCCGATCCAAGCCATGGGCTCTTTAAACCAGATGCCACGGGCTTCTTCAAACCGAGCTACAAGGCCTTTGAAGTGAGCTACATGGCTCTTTCTGGCACAAGCCACATGGTCATCAAGAATGGGCCTCTCTAGCCGCCAAGTTCTTAAGAATGTAGCCATATAAATTCTCAAACTAAGCTACAAGGCCTCTCTGGAACAGAGTTGCGTGGGCTCTTCATCCGAACTCCTCTGCCCCTACATGAGCCAAGGTTTTGGCTTTGAGCTACATGGCTCTTTCGACACTGTTACATGGCTCAAGCATTGGGCCTCTCTGGGCTATCAAAGTTCTTATTGTCCTGAGTCAGATGGCCCCTTGAAACTGGAGCCATGTGGCTCATTCAAATCGGCTGCTACGGCTCTTCGAAACCGAGCCACTGTGGCTCTTAGAATCAGCTTCCAAGGCTCGCTGAAATCGAGCTACAAGGCTCTTTCGGCTTTGAGCTACATGGCTCTTTTCGGCTAATCGAGCCATGGCTCCTCGTTAGTCAGCTCGCCGTCAAGTTCTCAAGAACCGAGCCGATGGCCCTTGAAATCGGGAGCCACGGGTTCTTCTCAAACTGAGCTATAAGGCTTCTTCGAACCGAAATTTAATGTATCCTTGGGATCGGTAGCCGCAAGGTTCTTGAAATCGAGCTAATGTGGGCTCTTCGAATCGAAGTGGCCAAAGCCTTTAGAGCTGAAAGCACATGGCTCTTTTATATTCGAAGCTCTAGCTTCCCATCCGACCTTACGTGGCTCTTTGTCTTCCTCCACAGGAAGCGGTTTTAATGCGCATCTATGGAGAATCGAACAAACCGCGTGGCTTTCCAAGCGCCCAGCTTTTGGCAAATAAATGGCCCTCGAATGTCTATTACATCACTGCTCCCATCCTTCTACCTCTCTTCGACAAAGGTCGAGTTTCTTCATGACGGCTTCTGATCATTAAACGCATGGAGTCCGCTTATGATCACAGCAAACGCTTGCTCTGACGCCCTACCGCTCAGGTAGGAGTCGTGTTTTCCTAGCCCTCCCCTTGCGGAGCTGTGTTGTCTCTAGTCCCGCCCGTTGATGGAATCCAGACCTGGGAATACATTTGAAGGCTGTATACCGAGGGAATATTTTTAAGTCCCGCTTCCTCCATTATACCTTTCCTCCCCTCTTTTCTCCTTCCCATGCCTTTTCTCTTTCTCCTTCTCCTTCCTTTTCTCTTTCTTCTTCCTTTCCCTTTTCATTCTCCTTCCTTTTCTCTTCCCTTTCTCGTGGTTTCTACCTTGACTGGTTATTGATCATGATTCTAAGATGTAGAGAACAAGCTGATGTAGAGAAAGGCTTTACTAATTGTAATTTTCTCCGAGATTTAGGAGAACAACTTACGATCAGAATTTCTAAGACAGAGTGAACAACTACTGATCAGAATTTTCTAAGATATCCAATAAAAATACGCCTCTAAAGGTACCGGCTCCAATGGTTGTCAGATTTTTAGATATGCCAGAATACATTCAAAGTTGGAAATGAACTCAAAGGATGTTATTATAGTAAAACTGTGAATTTCTTATTAAAAGCTACAATCTGAGGTCTATTTGTAGAATCGCCTAAGGTGTTCAGCGTTCCAAGAATGTGGCAGGGTTTTTCCCTCTTCCGTTTGAAGTTCGTGGTTACCAAGTCGGACTATTCGTGATATCACATAGGGTCCTTCCCAGTTTGGCCCTAGCTTCCCATGTGTGGGCCCTTCTCATAAGGTGAGAGTTCTTTAGAACCAAGTCGCCAGGCTTAAAACTCCTGGGCCTGACCCTTCGATCGTAATATTTTGTTGTCTTTCTGCAATAGTCCTCAACATGCCTCAGAACCTGCTCACGTTTTTCTTCTAAGAGGTCAAGGTTCAGGCAAAGAATCTCCTTGTTGTGTTCAAGATTATAACTCAACTCTTTATGACTTTAAATTTCAACTCGATCGAGAATGACACCCTTTCAAATGAATGCCAAAGCAAACTGGCTCTTAAGTCACGCATTTTGTGCGTAGTTCAGATGCCCATAATACCCCTGTGGATAAGATTCTACCACTCTTCCCTTCAGATTTCTAGCTTTAGTCTCACGTCGCTCTGAGTCCCATTGTGACTTCGTCATCCGTTGATTTACATTTAGTTAAGGATTAGTGAAGACTCGATACTGTTTCAACTTGCAACCTCGAATCCTGATTATCGAACTCAAGCTTCCCATTACGCACAGGCTCTTGTGGATTCTAAACCCTAAATTATGGAACGCCTAAACAAAGTTACGTAATTTTTGCTCTGATCGTAGCTAAAGGCTCCAAATTCTCACCCCACTTGGTGAAGAATCCACTCCACAACAATAAATCCTGCACCGGTCCTTCCTAGTCGGGTGGGGGCCCCAGCATGTCAAGCCCTCACCGCTGAGTGCCAAGGGCCTATGATCGAGGTCAGCAATTTCTGAAGGAGGTGACGTGATCTAGGCATGCTCTGGAGTAGGTCTTACATTTTAACTAAGGCATCCTCGAAAGCATCAGAAGCCGCACAACCCTGCTCCTGATATCTTGGTCGCCAAGGTTCGCCCAATATATTACGCATGCATGCCTTCATGCACCCTTGAGCACATAGTCGGGCATCTTCCCTTTCCTAATGACAAGGATGTAAAGGAGAGTCTGTTTATAAAGGTCCCCGATGAATGGTGAACCTGCAATTTAATTGGGTCCCGAGCTCTGAGGCCCCTTCGATCGCTAGCAAATGTCTCCCATTCCACCAAGCAGTCCCAGACGGGTCCACATCCAACCCCGCCGTGACATCTGCCTGTGACACCCGTCTCGGCTGATCGCCCACCGGCGGCCCCGAGGTGCCCAATCGCACAATTGTTTAGATCCCCGCTGTCGCCGCATTTCTGCTGCATCCGCCCTCGATTCTCCGTCCCAGCATTGCTGCCCACTTGAGCTCGTATAAACTTTAAGCACCCTCGCACTGAGGTAGCGACCATTTTTTCACCTCCGTTTCAGAGGAGTCCCCATTCATTCACTACCATCAATCACCCATGAAACTCCAATTGACCAAACTCCACAGAGAGGGTAAGATTAAGCCCTACGATGACAAATAGACTTACCATTATTGGTCTCAACCGAATCAGTGCATATTCCACGTCAACTCCGTCCTGTGGAGGTTAGTTAGAATTACACCCAGACCGCCTCGGGAATTAGCTACCTGAATTACGGACAACCTCTAGATAGGTAGGTCGAGCGCCACTGAGTAGTTTCTGTGAGGGCTATGCCGAGCAATTGTTGATGAATTCCACGATGAAATCTCACAAAAAATGCCCTTTGACCGCTGGGTCCCTGGCCAGATTCGATGTCAACCTGACCAGCTCTATGGGCTACTGACTGGCCCAAGGTTTCTGCCACAATATCTATTCATCATGTTCTGGCTTGATTTCAATGGTGTGATCCCGAAATATGGTCAAGCCTTCGAAGGGTTACCAACGCTAGGATTAATTTCTCCACTTTGATGATTTGTCCCCCGCCCCAGCCCCCACCAGAATAAACCACATCAGATTCCCATCTCGCCTTCCGACCAGGCGCCTAGTCGAGAAAACCGAACGGCAACAAAGTGGTGGCAGAGTTCCCCTCAATGGGCCCACCAGACTGAGGGGTCTGTGCAAGCCTTTAGTGCAGAATGCCTCTTCACATCACGTCCCAATGGAAAGCCTTTCATAACTCAAAGATCACTATGACTATTACTTGATTCAGACATAAAGTGGCCAGAGCGTACCTATTCTCCCGCTAAACGCTTAAATTTCTTTGGTGTTTGAAGGCAATTGCATGTCTAGCACAGCTTTTATCTTATCTGGATTTGCCTCTATTCCTCGATTGTTGACTATGAAACCCAAGAATTTTCTGGCTAAGACTCCAAAGGCACATTTGGTTGGATTTAACTTCATGTTAAGGTTTAGATCCTAATGACCAACTAGTAGTTATGTGGAGTTTTTACTTTAAATGACTTCACCAGCATGTCATCTGTATATACCTCCACAGACGCCTTAATCTACTTCTAAAAAGATTTTGTTCACTAGCCTTCGAAGGCGGCCCAACGCTCTTTCAACCTAAAAGCATCATCCGGTAACAAGAAGTACCCCACCCACACAAAGCAGCGTCTTCTTTGATCATCAGTGGTCCATTCTCGAATCCTGATTATATCCCGAGAAAGGCCCAAGAAGTCGGCAGCTTAGGCCAATCGTGGCGCCCACTATAAGGTCGATCCGAGGTAGGAAGTCAGTTTTATTGTGCTATGTCGAGACTCTGCTAAGTCAACGCAGAGCCATCTTTCCGTTTCACCTTTAATGAGGACTACATTAGCCAACCGCAAGGTATTCTACTTCCTGACAACTCTTTGGCTTGAGGAGTTTGTTAACCTTTTCATTGATCGCTCGTCGCTAAGCTCCTCTTTCGCTTGATGTGTCTGGGCGAGGATGATGTTCAACTTCCCATATCCTTCTGCTTCTAGGCAAATACATCTATATTCTGTTTTAAGAAGTGGCCCCCGACGATTTGGCTCAACTGGGATCCCATGGGGACTAGATTTTCCGCTAATGCTTAGAGTTGTATTGGTCTCTAGTTCTTCCGAGGGCGTAGGCTCCGATGCTTACCATCTCTATAATAGCCTGCCATGTAGATGTTGTATACCGCTTTTGCTTCACTCGATGCCAAGTAACACCTCAAAAATATAAAGGCCGATTTCCTCGAATCCATTCCCACCCCATTCGTAGTGGGGAATTTGACAACTATGTAGATAGGCTAAGGATGACTCAAACACAGACGAGGAGGGCTCACTTAATAGAATGCAGGGGTCGATTTGCAAGGTCCACTACGAGGAACCTCATAATTGCTGCACCGGCACTGGGATCTCTCAAAGAGCACTAGTCGATTGAACCCAAGGGGCAGCACTCTTCTCCCCGAGAATCCCTCACAAGGTAAGGCCGACCGTCAGTTTCTCCCTTTCGATGCTCCATTTATCATACGACACGAAGACGGTGTCAGCCGAGCCATTGTCGACCAGACCCCGTAATGCTTATCAAGGTGACGACTCTTATTACTCGGATCACATGAGGATGCTGGCAAACTTCCATGTTGGAGTCCAAAAGCGCGGTGGTGTCTAGAAATAAGAAATTTGATACTACTTGTATTTTTGTCTCCCCGATCCGATGTCGCGTAGATGAGCGCCTGGCTTAACGGACTCCCCTCCCCCCGCAAATCCCCTGGAGATCACATGGATTTCTCCCAAGGGTTGTTGTGTTAGTTGGGTCAATTACTTAGGTAATTCTGGGCACGCCTGTCCCGACCTTCTAAGGCCACAGCACAAAGATGTCCACGCTATATCAGCATTCAATTTCCTCTCAACTGATGTAACCATCTGCTCAGGTCCATGATCCCGTGAATTCACAATACTTGGTTGAGTCCTTCTTCGCTTGGTCTGTCTTCATCTGAGACGGCCACCTTAAAAAATTTTCGTGATGTGTCTCACGTAGGACCTATGACGCCAAGGCTATCAAGGGGGTGAATTGTCGAGGTGGATATCACGTTGCACTGGGTCAGGTGGGGCCATAAGCGTCCCTAACGCTGCCTGCCTCTTTGGAGATCGTCTTCATTCTCTCTCGTCCTCAGGGGACTGGTCCCAGATTCCGTCTCCCCGCCTCTGCTTCACTTTTTCGCCCCGCTTCTCCTTTGTGTAAGAGTTTCCGCTAGAGAAGGGCTTCCTCAGCCGTTTTTTCGATGTATTTCTCTCGCTTGGCGAGCACCCCACCATGCTTCTTTGCCCGAGGTCTCTTTGAGATGGAAAACATCATGTCTTTCGACCACACGCCAAAATTCTAGCGATGAAAGCGGTGGAAAACTCTCATATGGGCTGTCTCACCCAACGACTCTACATTAAACCCGGTCAAGCCACTCAGTTCCTCAGCCCCGCTTTATGGTCAAAGTGATATTTCACTTTCAGATGTCCTATCTGGTAGTGGAGACGAACGCGATGGATAACTCTCTAAAGGATGAGACTGACGATGGTGGGAGTCCAAGCTTGTAGTTTCTGCTTCAGCGCAGACAGGCAAAGGCTCCAGATCTAACTGGTCCGTATCCGTAGCTCCATCTCGATTCTTATAAGTATCAGGGAGGTGATCTTATAGGATCTTCGTCACGAACGCTTCGATCCAGGCATTCTGTCCTGCATCGAGAGGGAAGTGTAATACCCACCGTGAACTGAGACTCGCTTATCGCACCAGGCATCCATGGAGACCGGAGTCCTCTGCCAATTTCATGTGGCCGAGCTCATTGATGTCCCTGCCACGCTCCCACGACCGCTCCCTATCTCCGATTGATAAAGGACGGGTCCATTGCCTCGTTGTTCCTATCGAATCCCCTCACGCGCCTTCTCCGTGGGGCTCATAAGGATCGCTCTCCTCGCTCGCTAGTTTCTCCTTCTCCGTCAACTTCCCGAGGAGCGTCCTGGTGTTGTCGTTCTTCCTACGGCCGCTACATTTTTCTGGTGAGTTCCTCCAAGTCTCTCAGCAAACGCTGGTTAGTGAGATAGAGTGTCTCCACCTCGCCGCATTGGCCTCAGAGTTTCGAGAGGGCGTCTCTCGTGGTCGGCCATTCAGCTCGCCTCACCGGGGTCTCAAGGCCCCAAGGGGGTTGGAGTGACTCTTGCTCATGTTTCTTGTCGATACCATCAATCACTAAGAATTCAGTTTTATTAGTAGAGAAACAGTCATTCCCACAGACGGCGCCAAATTGATGGTGCTTTTTCTACCACTCTAAACTCGGATCTTCGGCTGCTTGGTCGACCGCTGCGGCAACCCGCAAAGTGCACCAAAGGATGGTCCTGGCTGGATGCGCCCGGCCGCTCTCCGCCGATGCCCAAGCCGCCTACTTTCTTATTGAAATGGAAGAAATCAACTATCGATGGCGTTATGATCGCGCATCTTTTGTGTAGAATGTGGGTCGGTATTTATAAGGAGAAATTATGGTTACTTTCCTTGTTGGGACAGTTGATACGGTATCTCCCATCGGGTGAGGAGTTTCCTTCCTTATCAGCTGACCGACTGGCATGATAATGGAGGAACCATGATCATGTAAGATTCTTCTCTCCTAATCCGTGGGGCGCGAATCATGGAGACTGGGCGCTTTCCCTTTTGCATGAGTTTCTGGGTCGCCTATATCGCTTGATTGCCCGGGTGCAGGAGCCAACTACGGGCCCAGGCCCCGTATACTTCTGCACGGGCAGGATCTCACCGTGCCGAGCTCTACTGTACGTGCCCCCAACTCCTTCATAAGGTGGAGGTCCGTTTAAGGTCCGGGCTGCGCTCGGGTCTCGCGCATTAAGGTTGTTTCTACCCCATCAAAGGGAAAAAAAAACTTTGCTGCATTTAATTAAAAAAGAAAATCATTGGATTACTATGAATAAGAGGCAAAGCTAGGATGCTCCTCCCAAACACCATTCATGTGTGAGTACCATGATCTTTAAGATCCTCTACTCGATGGGCCTAGGGCCCGTTTGGCCTTTGGCTCTGCTCGATTCCACTCGCCTCACCAAGACCAAGCAGACATTTCCCAAACGGGAGAGTCGAAAGAGGTCGCTTGGGCAAGCAAGGTCAAACTCTTCCATGCCGCTGAGGCTAGCTCGTCTGATTTCTTAAGTCCGCCTAACCCGGCCATTCTACTCCATATGGGAATTCTAACTGATAATGTCACACACAGCACCCAGAACCAACTAGTTTAAGATTATCAACAAATTTTCCAGCCTAATCCCTGCTTCTGAGATAACTTATTAAGGGAAGGATAATCCCTGATAAGGAAGAATTAGTCGTTGATAAGGAAAAACATATTTATCCCTAAAAATAGGAGATTCCTTCTCGAGATAGGAGGGTGATTCGACAAACCGTTGTCTATAAATCAAGAAGATCTCCCACGAGGGGAAGGTAAGGAATTCCAACTGCGTCCCATTCTCTTCTCACTCTCAACATTTTTTGTTGACTTAATCATTGGAGAGGCGATAGGCCCACCACCCTCGGATCGCCCATTTTTGTAGGTTTACACCACACCGATGATACCCAAGAAGTCATATAATCGAGGTTCACATTGCGCTGCTAATGCTCAGGGAATCTGATGATCAAAACCCCTACAACTTGACGCTCAGGGGATCCGACTTTCAAACTCCCAACAATTGGAGACGTCTGTGGGAATCGAATAAAAGTCTCTAAATCACGCCATGTTAGCTGGATTCAACAATTCTCTAGCAGCCCGCTGTTACATAGAACTCTTTTGACTCCCTTTCGCATCCGACCACCTGAAGTACCAAGAATGTCAACAACTGATGCATCAAACACCCCAAGATCGCTCCCATTGGAGCCAGAGATGGAGAGAAGCAGAGGAGTAGCGAGATGGGGATGCGTGGGAGTTACAAGCTTCACAAAGCATTTGTAACATAAGAATGATTAACATGCCCGTGTAGAGGAAAGCCGCGAATTCCTGAAAGGATGTGTAATAGATGGAAATTGTGTCAACATCCAATAAATTAATAAAAGTAACAAATTTCCATTATTTTCACTTGACGGTGATGCCCTAGTAGATGATGAATTGTCCTCTAAGAGGTCCCTATCCATGAGTCCCCTACCAAGAAGGAAAGCTTGGGGTAGCATAAGGGCCAAATCGCGAAGGAAGCACTAGCACCGCCCTGCCCTTGCTGGATGCCACACTGGCGCTTCGTCGGCTAGGGAGCGCATCGATAGAATGCAGAACCAACCGCTCAAGCCCCTCGAAACGCGGCTGGCAGGCCGATGGCACTTGTCGCCAATGTCTCCTCCTATAAAATCTCGCCTCTTCATGTGGCCGACATTCTATACACACAAATCGCAGCCTACTGGGGCCCGACAACATGCTCTCTTCGCCCTGGGTACAACAAATTCCTTGGCCATGTCATTTCACGAATTTGTCATACCAAATCTTACTATGTTCGATATTTTAATGAATTCTTATGATCACATGCTCCACTATAATCAGTAATGACATTGAATTCCAAGAACGACCGTCCATTATGCAGTATCCCGACTGGCCGCAAGTGGCCCCAGCTAGCCCGGTTCCACAAGCTCCCTACGTAATCCAATAAACTACCCAACGAGCTTCTGACGCATTCATCTCTAGTATCTTGTTCTACGCACAAGAGGAACATTAGCTGGGCGTATCATTCCTAAAGCAAGAAGAGGGAATCCATACGAGACTTCATCAGTGAGGCCTGATAAGCCGTCTAGCAGTAAAGGTGATAAGATACGCGATCCTTCAAAAACTCGTGAGAAGCCGTGCCATCCACTCATTTTTTCCATTCACTATCGTTAGACCCGCCGGCCACAATGGAAGAATTATACAAGCGGGCAGATAGGTACTCAACATTGGAAGATAATATTCGTGTAGCAACACAAATGTCATGATCACAAGCAAGTCTACTGAGAGCAACAAGCCGAAGGGGAAGAAGTCGTTTGAGTCCAAGGAAGGTCAAAGAAAAAACCAAAAGCGATCCTGTGATCAATCACAGAAAAAGAAGGAGCCCTCGCAGTTCACCCCTTTAAACATCTCATATGAGAGGTTGCTACCCCTCATTCGCGACTTACCAGATTTCAAGTGGCCTGCACTGATCTAGACGGATCCCTCTCAAAGATATCCATCTATACGGTGCGATTATCATAGAGATCATAGGCACGATCAAATAGGTGTCAAGCTAAAGTTCTCGTAGAAAGATCAATCAAAAGCATGGCACCGTAAGGTATGTTAAGGAAATTGACCGGGCTGAATCCGCCACCAAGAGACGTAATTACGAAGCTTGGTGTGGACCGTCTGCGTAATCAAGACTAGCTATAATCTATATATTGGGAGGCCCGTCTAATGACCAAGATTAATCAAGCCACAAATGTACAGCTCTTGAAAGCTACTTCACATTCAGTGCCTTCTTCTCTGCAAAGCTATCCACACGGGAGGTAGCCATGAAGAAACCCAACCGATAGATGGCCCCATATCCTTTCCTCCCAGAACCCGAACAGGTCATTGTGCCCCACATGATGCACCGGTACTCACTCCTATGTATTAGCTGCTTTGATGTGCATAAGGTGTTGATGGATCCCGGCAACATACACTCATTGGCACTTACCAACCTTTAATCGATGAATCTTTCTCAGAATGTTGAACTTAGCCAGCGAATCTCCTCTCGGTCTCAACTACAAGAACAACCACGTAACACACTCAGGAGATGTCACATTCCTTGTACAAGGGTGACCCGGGCCTCACCCAAAGGTGTTTTGTTCTCATTCGTCGAAGACTCAGCCTTTACAACGCTCATAGCAGTTTGACTGGTCACTGACGAAGGTCAGTTCCTTCAACATTGATTCGTGCCACAGTAGGTGTTCCGGAATCAACAAAATTTATATCCTAAATTCCTTCTACTATCGTAACAAAGCTACTGTAGTATAGCGATTCTAGGGTCGAACTCAAGGATGGGTTTTCTTTGCACAAATGATTTACTGTGAAGGCCAAAATGGTAAATTTGGTTTGGATTTTCAGGTTTAGAAAAAACAGTGAGGTTTTGAGGGTTTACAGGTTGAAAATAAAATGAAGAAAAATAAGAAAAAGAACTCCTCAAGCATCGGGCTACTGGCCTGAGGTCCTACTAAGAATGAGAAGTTCTCAGGTCCTTTTCCTCACATTGGAGAGGATGACCTATAGTCATTTACCGAACCGGATCTTCATTTAGCTTTAAAAACTAAACCCTATAATTTTTCCCTTTTGGAAAATGACATTTAATGAGCATAAATGCTCCCAGATAGTGAGAACACGCCTCCTAAACCTACCCTACAGTAACTAATAGAGGAAAACTAACCGAATATCAATGGATCTAGCAATAAGCATCCACTTAACCCAAAAAGCTTGTCAAATGCAGGTTAATCAGGGTATATTTAAGAGAATTAAACCTATTGTGAGAAGCAAAGACATAAATACCCATAAATGCTTGCATTAAATACAGGAGAACAATCGTTTTACCTCAAAACCGGTACCCAGTAGACCTCCTCTTCAAGGATGGAGGGGTTTTAGCCAACCATCCTTTGAGTTGTCATCCTAAAGGGGTGTTTGACAGCCGAGAAAATGGAAGAAAATGAGAGAAAATGGGAGAGAAGAAGAAAAGCGGGAAAACTGGAGCTCTTCGCGCCAAAAGTTTATTCACCGGATAAAAAGTCTCCTTTTACAATGTATACAAATGGTTTATATAGCCACCAAGGCAAGAAAAATTACCAAATTACATGAACTATCACTATTACAAAAGGGGGTAATTTAGGAAGCAAACAAAAAACAACAAAAGAGTCAAAAAGGGCAAACGATGTGCCAGCAGCCAAGGATGAACAATGGTGTTAACTGTGGAATAAAGGGTAAGCAGAAGCAATTTCAAGAATCAAGGAATTTTATGTGCTGTGAAAATTTCAACCCTACAAAAATTTTATTATGCGGTCCTTTTTTCTTTGTTTTCCGCTTCTTCTCTTCTGCTTCGATCCGCACAAGTTGATTTTGACTTGAATTCTTCGTGCTTGGATCGACTCAACAATTTTAGCATAAATAGCTTGCAAAAATTACAAAATTAGCCTCAAAATGCGATCAGTAGAAAAAGCAAGGACTTAATGCAATCAGAAAGATTACGCTGATTAAGACACAAAGTGCTCAAACTCCGCAATAAACATGGTTCAAATAGCACTTTTTGAGCACTAATCGCACCATCACTAGACGGGCCGCTTATTTTACCAACGTAGCGTGTCGACTCTAAGGGCCAATGGGCTGCATGACGTTGCTATCACCATGCATACGGAACAAAGTGGGAGAAGAGCTCAGGGAGTCCTCCCCTCGAGGATCACGCCCCCACATAGCAACCACAGTTTGCCGCCTAGGTCAGGGTAGAGGAGAAAGACCCATTAGCCATGGATCCCTTGGAGTCAGTGGTGTTGGACGGGTCGGAGAAATTCACATACGTCAATTCTCTGCTATCTAGCAAAGAAAAAGAGCAGCTACAATGCGTATTGCTAAGACACATAGACGTGTTCGCCTGGAATCACTCAGATATGACTGGAATCGATCAAACAGTCGGGCTCTCATGGCTAACATTATCCCCACACCAAACTCGCAAGACGTAAAGTGAGGCATTTCCAACTTGACATCAAATTATTCGCACAGAGCGGACAATCTTCTGAGAAAGTGTGTTCATCGTAGAGGTAAAATACCTCGAATGGTTGGCCAATGTGGTGGTGGTCCCAAAGAAGGGCGATACGTGGAGAGTATGTAGACTACAAGGACCTCAACGAAGCATGCCCGTAAGATAGCTTCCCTACCACATATAGATCAAATTGTTGATGCTCTGCCGTACGGATATCGCCATCTCGAATGCTAACCCAGTACCACTAAATTCCCACGCACCGCCTAATGCAAGAGAAAACGATCTTCATTACACCGCACGGCTATACCGCTAAGTAACGTAATATGCCTTTGGCTTGAAGAATGCCTGAGCAACCTTCAAAGGTCAGTGACTAAGATATTCTGACACTTGCTGGCTCCATAGTCTACATCGACGATATGCTTGTCAAACTAAAGAATGCCCGATCACACGAAACATCCGAAGAAACCTCGAGTCGCTTCCAATACATATAGCATGAAACTTAATCCCTTAAAATGTGCGTTCGAAATCAATTCGGGCAAGTTTTTGGGCTTTATGGTAACGTAGAGAGGGATACAGGCCAATCCTATTCAACTTAGAGCTATTATAGAATCTCACCTACCTCCAAATGAGCAAAGAATCGAATCGGCCTACCGGGTGGCTCTTGATACTCATATCTCGTTTTACAGATCGATTAAAGTCGTTTTTCACCACTCTAAAGGGAGCCAAATTGATCGGCTAGAATAAGGAATGCGACTAGGCTTTCATAGCAATCAAGTAGTATCTCACCGAACCACCAATTCTAGCTAGCCTAGAAGTAGGTGATTCTCTCAATATTTACCTAGCAGTTTTAGATGTCCTAGTAAGTGCAGCTTTGTTTAAAGAAAATGAAAACTAGAAACAGAGACTAGTGTCTTAGGCAACTTCGTATGAGGCGTAAACTCAATATACCCGCCTCGAGCAAGCTAAGACTGCTCTTCAGGTGGCGGCTAAAAAACTCATTTCACTTCCAAGCACACCTTCCTCAGGCTAACTAATTCTTCCTCGCTAAGCACCATCCATAAACCCAACTTGTCGGGAAGGATGGCCCGGTGGGCTATTGAGCTAAGTGAGTTCGATATCCAGTACAAACCCTGCTTAGCAATAAAGGGATAGATATTAGTAGAATTTTTAGCAGAATCTCTAACAGATTATGAACCTCGGGGTAATGTAGACTGGGTGGATCCTGTGACGCGCTTCCTAAAACTGAGTCGGTGTTGACTTGTAACTTAGCAAAGCCCCAAACTTATAAATCTCACAATCCGTGTCCCCTAAAAGATCATCATACAGTTACTCAGTCGGTGGTAGAACAGTAAACTGGGAATACGTAAAAGCTGACCGCCAAAGGCATGACCAAATATGTATGCCTAGTTAAGCTCCGACTGGAAATCTTTATGGCTTATAAGCTTAAGCATATCCCAAGAGGTTCAAACGAAAAGGCGGATGCCTTAGCAAAGAAGTGGGTCGATCCCCTACCAACTAGAAGAAAAGTGCTCCTCCTCGTATTACCAAATGAGTCATTAATCGGTCGCTAACCGGTGAATCCAGATAGAAGAAGTGTTCTCTCGATGACTCCACAACCGCTACTCCTCGAGCTCTGGGGAACCCTCGATAGTGTGGTCGAAGCACACAAGATTCAAGTTTAGGCGACTCGATTTTTCCCAGAACCCAGGGCAAATTTGTATAAACGCCTCTAAACGTCCAGATTCAAATGCCTCACCACAAGAAGGCTAAGATGCATTGACGAACTACATGGAAGGAATATGTGAAACCATCCAGAGGTGCGTAAATTCACGCATGTGGCCCATACCCAAGGCTACTACTAGCCAACCATGAGGGTAGATGCAGCCGCCTACGTCAGGAAGTGTGATCGCTGCCAACGACAAGCCCCCATTTCAAGGCCATCGGCTCAAAATCTAACAACCATAACGAGCCCCTAGCCTTTCACCCAGTAGGGAATTGATATAGTTGGACCACTACCTACCGCCCCGGCACAAAAGAAGCTATTATTGGTAGCAACATACTATTTTAGAAAATGGGTAGAAGTTAAAGCCTTTGCCTCCATCAAAGACAAAGATGTTGTCCAATTTGTATGGAAGAACATCGTCTGCTGGTTTAGAATACCACAACTGATAGTGACTGACAATGGGCCATAGTTTGATAGCAGGGTATACAGGAATTTTTGCAATGAACTGAAAGTCAAGAACTTGTATTCAACCCGGCAAAACCCACAAAGCAACGGCCAGGCGGAATCATCCAATAAAACTCTCCTAATAGCTTTAAAAACGCATCTGCATTCGACCAAAGGAAAATGGGTAGATGAGCTACAAGGAGTTCTATGGGCCTGTAGCGACCCCTGAGCTTGGTTCGACCTGATTGGCGAGTCCGAACCGAAACCCCGGGAACGCCCGTTTAATTCTTTTTATTTACATTTTATTTCGTTTCAAAGTGTCACACCCGAACTTCTCGTCGACCCGAATCCCTGGCCTCCGACCCGAGCCCGGCTTTCATCTGACGCTTTCATTTATCTTATCAAACATTTTATTATGTCATTTCGCTATGGCTAGCTTACTAAGTGCTTCCATAATCATTTACAAATTCAATGCAATTCGATAGGCCCATAAACATTTAACAAAATACATTTATGAAGAAGGCATTCATGCCTTTCCAAAATGATGTACAAAAATCAAGGTTCAAAGTTTCACCCTTTTGTTTACAAAATTTCCCATGTTCAAAAAGGAAATTATATGCAAATGACGGGGTATATACTTATACGCCGTACTCTCTTTATGACTCTGTACTTCACGATCTTGTCTTCCTTCCTGTCTACTCGAAACCTGCGCATAAATAAAAACTATACGCTAAGCATTTTCATGCTTAGTGGTTCTATACAGTTCTATTTCAAAATTCAATTTAACTTGGCATGAATTTAACATTAAACCATGCCTATTATTTCAACATATACTTATGCTATTCACTTTCGCATGCTTTCATTTTTACAAATTATTTACTATATCACAACATTCATTTTCAATGCAACAATTCATTTCACAATTTATGAGATTTACGCATATATTTATAAAACTGCATTTACACTCAGCTAATGTCAAGAGTTTCACTTTGACTATTCAATTCATACTGACTGACTGGGTTTCGATTAATCCCGCCCTTATTATCATCATCTCAACAATGTGCTTTACACATTTACACCGTCTCCCATCATAATCTGGACAGTCAGCTTAGCACCCATTACGTGGTAATTTATTCGGTCTCCCATCACGACGGATGCCGCTTGGTGCACCCCCGACATGTGGTATCACTTAAATGCCATACGCCATCATGACTGGAGCGCCGATTGGTGCATCTCGTCATGGGAACATTTCTTCAATGCCACGCCATCATGACGATGCCAATTGGTGCATCCCGCCTGCCGACATCGACACCGGTGCCCTTCGTGACGCACTCGCTTCGATGAATCCCCGCTCTTATCATCATTCACATTCATTCGGTTTTCAAATATCACATTTCAATTCCATATTCACTTTCGTATTATCTTTTCAAAGATATACTCAATCCATGTACTTATTTCATATACTCATTCACGTACTCATTTCATATACTCCTTCACGTACTCATTTCATATACTCATTCACGTACTCATTTCATATACTCATTCATGTACTCATTTCATAGTTACTTGAAATAAGAATAGAGTCAGAGAACAAATCACAAGCTGTCGGATCTAGCTTCCTTCTCTTCGATCTCTAGCCCCTAGGGTTAAAGGACACGTCCCTAATAATAACAATCACGCCAATTTTAGTGGATAATTAATTCTTAAACAATTTTAGTGAATTACAAGTTTATTTCCTTTAATACCTTGGGTTAAGACACTAAGTTTCTGTCTGAAGACGAACTCAAGCTTCGTCGAGGCTAAGGAGGTACTGGTGACGTTTTTCACTTAGCTCTAACCTTATTCAACCCCCATTAATTATTATTTCTGCGCCTTAAAACATTCGGGGTATGAATACTGGACTTAATCTGCAAAATATGCAAAAACAAGACTCCGCTGAGTAGTGGTACCGTACCGTTGTCCACCGCACAAGACGGTGACGTTGAGGGTAAATTTGACCGATTGCTCCACGCATCATGGTACCAAGATCTCACCTACTGCTTTGCCTAGAAAATGCGGGATTTTGCATTTCTCACTCATTTTTCTTCCACAAATCTTCTCCAATTCGTCCCATATCAAAAATCCACCATGAAATCCACCAAAAACAACTCCAAATGTGGTTTAGAATCATTAAAAACCTCTTCTCTTAAGTTAGAGCTTTTCCCCCAAAATCAAAATCATAAAAGATAAGGTTAGGGTTTGATTTTCTTACCTTAGCCCCTTCAAATTCCTTCCTTCCATGTTGTTTGACTCTTAGAAGCAAAAAGTGGAAAGGATCACACCAAAGTTTGATCTCTGCAACCCTAACTTTCTTCTCCCCTTTTCTCCTCTCTCCTTCTTCAAAAAACGTGATTTTGCTCAAATGAGCATCTAAGACCAAGTTCGTCTTTAAACCCTCGTGTTGTAAGGCCATGTTCGCCTACACCCATTTCTCATTTTCATTTTGTCTTAAGCTACTTAATTTCTATAAGGCCTTGTTTGCCACTCAATAAATCCAATTTATTTTGGCATTCTAACTCTTTATTTCAATTTCCTTATCATTATCATTTATTTCACATTAGCATTTAAGCTAATATTTGACCCTTAGGTCCTCATTTTACAAATTTTCACATTTGCCCTTTCACTTGAGCGCCTCCGGTTCAATCAATTTTCAATTCAGCATATATTATCCAATCATATGCTCATTATTTCAATTTATATTTTACAATTTATCAATTTACCAAATTTCTCCTGAACCCAAGTTTGACTCAATTCATACCCTAATATATAATAAAATTATTATAAAATTCTATGATATTTTTTGGGTCACATGTGGCCTATAGAACGACCAGTTAAAACCAATCGATGTCGCTATTCGCCCTTACTTCTACTTTAATAGCTATAATCCCCAAAAAATCGGGATGCCTACACTCGAACTCACCCCGAAGGGGCTAATGTCAAGTCGCATTAAAGACCTTATATGACAAACGAGTTTCCAGTTATACGTGCGCATAGCGTCATACTAGCAAAGATTGACAAACTTGTATACTGTGGTAAACCGCTACATTCCAAGACGGGAGAGACCCGGTCTTGAGAAGAGTCTGAAACACAATAGCTTCAAAGATATGGGAAGTTCCAACCAAACCGGGAAGGACCATATACGTAAATCGAGTGGGGGCACCTGACATACGTGTTGAATAAGCTAGACAGACTCTCAGACTTTGTAATGTGGAATTCCATGCATCAAGAGGTATTAATAAAGAAAATTTCCCTTAAAAGTATTACTATCAATAAAGATCGCCTTTGTGCATTTTGAAATTTTGCACCGCTTCTTCTCAAAGACCGTGATTGTGTACTTCAAGCTCCACCGACACTCAAAAGATCATACCCAGGCCTCTATGCTCCGCCGCACCTCAAAAGACCAGATTACGGCTCTAAACCTACTGAAGACTCTTCAAAGACCATACTATGGCCTGCTTCCACTTCCAAGACTCTTCAAAATACCCAGACTACTCTACCGTTAGCACCTCAAAGCCAAACTCGTGGCCTGCCCACCGGCACCTCGCACAAACTATGGCTCTAAGCCTACTAACACTCCTCAAAAGATCAAACCGGTGGCTTTAAGCCATCTGAACTTTCAGTTAATTGCATCGTGACTCTGGGCTTATTAGCACTTTAAAAAGTTATTCAGACTGTGGCTCTAAGTCTACTGGTACTTTCAAAAAACCAGACTGTGGCTCTTAACCTGTTGGCACTCTCAAAAGACTAGACTGTGGCTCTTAGCCTGTTGGCACTCTCAAAAGACCAGATTATGGCTCAAGTCCACACACTTCAAAAACCAGACCGGTGGCTCTAAATCGCTTACACTTCCCAAAGTTAGATATGACTCAGCCTAAATAGCACTTTCGCAATACCGGACATGGTCCTTAGCCTGCTGGTACATGATGATCTTAGTCGGGGGTCGTTTGTAAAAAGATTACAAAAAGTTATATCTCATAAATACACTAATGACGTCATTAAGCCACACACGATATATGTCCAAGCGTCATATCGGGGCCACTATGGAAAAAATGAGAAAGAAGAAAACTACCACATGTAAAGAAGAGAAAGAAGTTGTTAAGAGGTGGATGTCTGCATGAATCATCGAGGCACCTCCTCCTGTGCCCTTCCACCTCTCTATGATGCACCCTGGCATCTACGTCTTCAGAGGATGCCGAGACAAGGGGGGCACCTAAGGCTCGCAAAGCACTCTGGAGAAAGAAATTAGAGAGTCTGGGTATAACTGAACTCTATTATTCCATGTTGTGTTTGAACACATAGTACCCAAGGCGCCTGGATAGGCGTAACTCAAAGCTGCACCCCTATATATAGGTGAAAAGTCAATATATGCATTGAAATGCGCCATCGAATATCATGCACCATAGAGACATCGGAACACACGCGCTATCACGCGCTTTAGACCAATCACCCTTCACCTCTAACGACTTTACGTATGACACTCTCCCACTCTTCCAGCCTTCTCGTACTGGGAGGTTTAGAAGACAAGATCATCATGAAAAATCGTGGTTTTATACTCTACTAGTTCATATACCCAGTATCTCGTTTCTAATTGTGGCCCAATTCCGACCGTATATTGTGAAGCGATCCAAGCCCACTCTACTATACTTCAAAACCCGGGGCATGGCTCTAAGCCTGGCTGCACTCCAAAAGAGCATATTATGGTTCTAAGCCCATTGGCACTTCCAAAAGAGAAACTGTGATAAGGCCTCCAAACTACCGGGCATGACCAAGCCCTAAGATGATCCTTGGCCTGTTGGCTATAACCAAGGCCCAAAGATGGTGCTCGTTTGTCGGGGCATGTTGTGGCTTAACCCCTAACAACTCCTAACTTAACATCGGTGTCCTAAAGCGACCATTCTAACCCAGAATAAAGGAAAGGGGTTGCACAATAAAAGGAATCAATAGCTTAAGTAAACTAGAAATTATAAGAGCACCAATGGCATCGGGATGAGAAATAAAAATAAACAATTGTCAAAGTAGACAAAAAATGTGTATTTCGTTAAAGTAATAATAGTACTTCAGAGAGTACAATAAATGATGGTGGCTCTGATAAGGCCCTTTACAAAAAATAACATTACAAAATAAGAACAAAATAGCGGGCTAGTTCGTTCTGGTCCTCAACGGCAACAACCACCATGGGTTCCTACGCTTTCGCCGGGAGGTGCTTGCCAGCCGCGCCCTCGCGTACCACTCGACATGGGGACAACCTGGGTTCACAAAGAACTTAGAGGCAACGGGCTGGCAAAGTCAAAGCATACCATTGGGACATCTCGATGAGCCATAGATGGTTTCGTGTTTTAAACACAACACCCTGCACCTATAGGCAAAGATCACCTCCAGAGCCTTCTTATACTCTTCCTCCATGGCCTCCTTGTCCCCGCCCGCTTGAGAACAAAAGGAGAACACCGCATCTTTGGTAGCCCCGAGCTCTAGCAGAAGAGATGTCCACTCAACCTCTAGGCGGGAAGTCTCAGCATCCGCCTTGCTCCTGCCCTCCTCCATACTGAGCCTAAGGATTCTAATCTAGCCAAGTCTCCCCACTCTCTCGTCTAGCCGCTTGTCGCATTAGTAGCCAAGCAAGCCACCTTAGCATCCTGCTTTGCTTCATCCCTCTCCTTCTCCATCTATGCAATCCTCTGCCCACCGGCCAAAGCCTCCTCTCCCAAGCAGTTTCGACTTGAATCCTCACCTTAGCCGTGGAAGGCCCAAAGCCCGTGTTTAGAGACGATTGATCGTATAGAGCCATAGCTTCTCAAGATCATCCACCGATTGAATTCTATGTCATGAGCCATGTTATGAATGGCCGTCATAGCTTGGAAAAGAGAAGATGTTAGAAGAAAATAAAAACATAAAATTAACAACTAGGAATTAAAAATCATAACTTACCAACTCAGCCGGTTGGTGAAAATTGTGATTGCGAATGAGCATCCCGTCTTCGGCCACACGCTGGAAGGTCTCCCTATCCAGTAGTCAAAACCGAGATGGAGTACTCACTCGTAACAAGCCAATGAGCACCCCGAGGAGAATGGAGTAGGTCGCAAGATGCTCTTAATCGGTGACTTGCTGGCGGGCTCCAGAATGGTCAATGATTTCTCAGGCCCTCTTCGAGCCAGGAGCCACTGTGTCGGCCGAAGGATGGACCCACTCCTACGGGGGAACATACGAGCTTAGCAACAGCTGGTCAAGCATTCCTTGGCCTATGAGGGCCGACACTTGCGAGCCTAGACAAGAACGACGAAGCTGCGGCTACCTCTAACGAAGCCTCTGCCATAGCTCCTTCAGCACAGGGAGATCCCTCGGCTGGGATCCCACTCTCTAGTAGTGTACAAGCCTTTTTGGAAGCACCCTAGGGGTATCCTCCAAAGACGATCAAAATAAAGGCCTGCTCTAAGTATCCACCCACTACTCGCTAGACTTTCTGAGCCTTTCATCTGTGCCGATCACCGTGGACGCTTCCGCCGATGCTTCGTTGATAGGGTCAATCTCCTCGAGCCAGCCGTTGCTCAAGATCCTCGTAGCAAAGCTAGAAACAAGGCCAAACATCTTAGCCTCTTCCTCCTCAGCTGACGCGCTAATTCGATCCCAAATCCACGAATCCTTCAATCGGGCCGCCAACAACCTTCGCCGCCCGGCCTTCGCCTTCACCCTCGTGGGGCGTGCTCGGGGTCCTATCCAAAGGTAGATGATCTCGCCAAACAGTGGCCCAAACAATTCCTCCGCTTAGGAAGAGCCTCTTGGCAACGACTTCAAAAGGTCCACAAGAACAAAGTTCTCGCCCTTGACGACCTCGTTGGGTTAAGGACAGGGAAGAACAGACACTAGTGAGAAAGGGTCAAAACCCAACTCCCGCAGACATACGATAGAAGGAGCCTGGGTGTGGCTCCTCCCTCTCTATGATCTCAAGCAACCGGCATATGAGATCTAGCCCCGCCTCTCTCCACCTAGTCACTCAACCGACATTGTCCGCGCCGCTGGCTAAATCATCATAGCGTAGGTATGTCAATACACCACAACTTAAAAGGAAACATAAGTACATACCAAAACAGAATAGAGACAATTTGTAAACCAGGTGACCAATCATGATTGGTATGAAGCCCGAGAGTCATATGGGTCTCATACCATGGGCCCCAACAAAGACTCACTTCAGCCTTCTCAGCCTAGGAGTCAAGGGAGCCCGGGTTACAATTGCAACTAGTGACTATGGCCGACATGGAAAGACGGTCTCGCTCCCGAGCTTCAGCAATGAAGCAAATTCCACCAACAAGACGTCTAAATGAGAAAGAGTCTCAACACTCAAAACCCATCAAACCAAAACATTTGATAAAGATGCGAGGTAAGAAGAAACAGGGAACCCGTCACCGTAGATAACGGGAGGCGGCTTCCGCAGCAAATCGCTTCCCGTGGGTGATCAGATTTATCACTAAACAATTGAGGTAGCCGCATTGTCCAATGCCTCTGCATCGATTTCATAATCTATATATAACCTGAAGATCATATACAAGAACTGACTACTGCGCAGGCTCTGGTATACCCTCTCTATACGCCTAACCTAACTGGCCGAAACCACTTCTTGACCTCTTTCCATTCTATAGGAAAATATATATTAAAACAAGAATACAAGGAGAGGCTACCAACCTATGTCCATATGGAAAAAAAAATAGAAAAGAATCTCCCCGAAAAACTCACACCTCACTAGGAAAAACCTAAAGAACTGAAACCAAAACTGCAAGCCTTCATGGAAACTAGTAGACAATCTCCAACAACAAAGACACTCGAGCAAAACCAACGGCTAAAAAGGCTCGAGCTAAGAACAATCATTAAAACAAAAGGTCATTAAGCGCCAAGGGTCTTTGATGGCTCCTTTGAAAGGGAATGGTAGAAGAGCAGAGAGATTAGCAAAACAAGAACAAAAGATTTTTTGAGAAGATAAAGAAAACCACTATCCCTATTTATACGGGTAGAGCATTTTCAGCATTACTAAATGCGCGATAGAACTGATACATGTGAGATGCATCGGGAGGCGTAAGGTCTCCCATGCACCTTAAACACACGTGAGCATCGCTCTCGAACGCATTTAATTGCCAATCATTTCTCCAAACTGAACTCAACATCAGAATATTTGAAACAATAATATTTTCCTCGACTAAAAGAGGTACAAAACTTCAATCGTGGAAAAGGAGGGTGGCAGAAATTACATCCGCAGACTGCCCAGTTAAGCCGTGGCTCTACTCGACCCACTCAAACACCAGATCGCTTAACACCTCCTATATGGAGCCCACAGGCATATCGCCGCAAAGTAAGGCCAAACTTTCCTTAGCATTTCAAGCTGGCGCACCCATCCGGGATTTCAAGGTCCCTCCACCAGCCATTCCACCTCATATGAGAAGCTCATATGAATAAGCATCTAGAAGTAGAAAATCCGTAAAAGCAATATTATCAATGATTTTCTAGTTTCCGAATCTCTTACTCCTCGAAGAGATAATCCTGGATAAGAGAAGGATAATCCTTGATATGAAAGAATTGGTCGTTGATAAGGAAAAACATATTTATCCCTAAAACAGAGGACCTTCCGAGACAGAGGGAGATTTGCAAACCATTGTCTATAACCCGTGTGAAGATCCCCACGAGAGGAAGGTAAGGAATTCCAACAACACCCATTCTCCTCTCCCTCTCCACATTTTTCACTGACTTTAAATCATCTGAGACACTACTATCGCCACCCTGATCACCCCTTTACAAGCAAATCACTGCCGATACCTAAGAAGTCGAGCACCGAGGTTCACATTGCGCTACTGAGTACCCGTGAACAATGATCAAGACCCTGCAACTCGACGCTTGCGGATCCAATGTTCAGTCCAACTCTAACCCACTTTCAAACATTAATTAATACTATACTTAGATGGTTAGTAGTCACCGCTTCCTAGTCATTTTATTAGGACATCAAGACTTCACTGATTGTTAATTTCAAGATTTCTAAAGATTAGTCAAGGTGCACGTAGACAAACTGATTGAGACATTCATGGTTATCAAGGGAAAAAAAATACTTGCTGAATTTAATTAAAAAAGAAAATCATTGGATTACTATGAATAAGAGGCACAGCTAGGATGCTCCTCCCAAACACCATTCGCGCAAGACGAACAAAAGCTAATGCTGCAGCCATTTCCCTTTCTATATATGGAGTTGCTTGCTTTTTTGATACACCATTCCATATTTAGTCTCTTGATCTACATAGATCCAAAACCATAAGGACATTGACAATAACAATAACAATAACACATACATACATCAAGTCTTTGAGTGGGCTGAAACTGTTAATGACTACGGTGATGTTTGTTTTTTTTACTTAATGCTAAATGTAACTTTTTCGAACTTAATCGTCAATAAGACTTAATAACATTAAGATAAGCCGCTTGCTTTTAAATACAGTGAGTAGAATACATCAGATATATTATTTCGCTCCCGTCCGCATCGCTCTTAAATTGCCAAGGCGCTTAATTTAATTTAATCTGCTTTAATCTGCTTGTTTATCTTCTTAAACTGAGATCTGGTCAGTATTGTTATCAGAAAACCCGAGAAAATTAGAAATTTTCAAAATGACAAAATGTTAATAAAAATAATAAATTATCATAAGTGGTTTAATAAGTTCGTAAAATTTCTATATTTTAATTTACCTAAACTGATTACGCCTGCTAAATTCGTCTCGCTTAAATCTACAACCGTAAAAGTTTCATTTAATTATGAGACAAGCGGGAAATTTTTCCATTTTCTGAAGCGATGTCAAGCCGCCATTCAAAAGACTTAGATTATTAAAATTCCGAAAGCAGGAATTATTTTCGCTGTCTATTTAAAATAAACAGCTATGGAATGGTTTATTTCAGAAGAACTGACTCTAATATGAATTGAACTATTATTCATAAAATATTATAATATAAATTCTGATTATTTTAGTGTTCTTTATTATTTATTTTGCTTAAGATAAATAATAATTATTATTACTATAATGTTTTTTAATAAATAATTTATAAAATTCATAATATTTTAATTTTTATGAAAATATTAATTTTAATATAATAAAACAAAAAATATAAAAATTAAAATTAAAAAATAAAACAAAAGTAAATAAACAATAGCTTATCCTTCATCTCCATTCTCGCCTTTTATTTTAAATGAAACAAGCTTCGGAAATTAAAAAAATAAAATGAAGCAGATCAGACGTGACCGCCAAACCCCAAACCCTGTCATATCCCTTGGGTAGCTGTATACGCTAGTTTTTCTTTTGTCTAAGAACGACAGCTTTTTCTTAATTTCATAGTTCATTCTTTTCCGACTGTAAGTTCAAACATTTTCACTCTTTTTCTATTTAACTTTTTTAAAATTTCTACAATGTCGCGAAAATTTAAAAATTAAACAAATTTCCACCGAAAGCCTATTTGTACTTAAAGATGTCAAAAAAACAAACGCCACCTACAACATCCCATCAGATCTTGTCTTTGAGCCATCACCAAAAAAACATAGGCACTTGACCCCTACAATTGAGCAACAGACATACAGAGAGATTAGCACACATATCCTTTTCTTTCTTTTCTCGTCTTTTCTCCATGAAGATGCTACTAGACGAACACTTAATGACTTAGCAAATCATGTCCATATGAACGAGCGCAGCTTTAGAGCATAGGATCCATTATAAGACTTACAAGGCTCCATTCATACCACACTGACAGTGTAAAGTCCCCAACACTCCAAGAATTAATAAGTTTAGTTCCTCTGATCTATAATAGATGAGATTTTAATAATACGAAAATCATTTCCCCATTAAACTGGACAATATCTACATGATTTGATATAGACCACTACAAGTAATGTCCGAGATCCATCTTAAATTCTAATGCTGGGATTTGCTGGCCGTATCGAAAAAGTTTCAACACCCATAATTAGGTGAATCTGTCGAAGAATGCGCAGCTGCTCTCAGCTCTTCGATTAAAAACCCAACAGAAACTCGACTAACCTAATCGGTTTTTCAAATGTCGTTCAAACTCGACTAAAAAATACTGAAATTGCTTAAATGAACTCGACAAAGCTCAAATCAATTAATAATTAATAAATAATTATACTCAAATTTGACTCAACTTGAAATCGACTCATGCTTGACTGGGGATTAATAAATTAAGAAAAATACGTTCCTCATGAAGAAATTGAAGCATGATTTGCGATAATTAATCTGACTAATTAATTTCAAGTCAAAATAACAATTTTGGAGCCTAATTAAAAATAAATGAATAAAGTTTTACATCCCATCCACAATATAATTACCATTAAATCGGTAACCTCATGTGTTTAGACTTCACCTTAATGCTTTTCCCCATTACCCTTTAAAATAATCTGTCAGAACTTTCAAAATGCTGTCTAGAGTGTATGGAAAGCAGCTTTGAAGTTAGTTGTCCCCACACACATGGTATGGATATCAACTTTTATTGAAATTTCTTTGGCTCCTTACATGTATTAAATTAAGTGTTGTTTCTTTGGTTGCACTCCATGTGCTCCTGTGAATTCCTCTTTCTCCTACACTCTTTACCATATACTTCAGACTTAAGCTTCTCCTTCCCTTATTTTTTTATTTTCTCTGGGTGTCTTGATGTTTACTAGCTTTTCTTGATTTGGCTGGTAATATAGGGACAAAACCCATGTCAATTGCAATGAAAACCATATCTTAATTTTAAGAAAAAATATTAATGATACTTGTTAATATGCTAATTTGAAGTTGACATTTCGTCTGCAAAGAGAGAGGATATGCTGGCAATAACATTATTTTAGTTTGTTTATAGGTATATATACAAGGTTTGGATTTTTATTTTCGATTGGTCAAATCAAATTTAGTAACACGGCACGTCGGATTAAGACTACTTTAATAACAAAAACTATTTGAAACTTTAAGTGACGTTGATATCTTATACTTATTCCGTCCTTGAGCTAATCATATGAATCAAGAAACATTGTACAACTTCTGTACAAATTTTTGCTCACATGGCATGATTCAATTGAATGGAACTTAAACTGGTCAATATATATAATTTTATTTCAAAAGTTTTCTTTCTGTAATTATTGAGAATAAGACTTGGTGTTCCAAACAAGAGATGATGCCGTTTAAGATAATTTTTAATAATGAAATCCAAACGCACCCTTCATTGTCATAATCCAATCACCCCCATTATTATTACTCATTTCCGATGATTGCATTAACGTATGGAAAATGATGGCTTTAATGTTGAGAAACATTGCTCTGAATGATGAGAGGACAGAATAACTTTGGGAAGTTTGTATATTGATGGGCATTTTGAGTAATAGATTAGTGGAGCTCCAAATGAGTAATTTTGATAAGTTTAGATAATTATGAATATAATGGAAATGGGGAGAAAGACATTATTAAAGATGATATCGGTGAGCTGGGGAGATGGTGAGGGGAGGAGATGAGGGAGCACAGGTGGAGTGGTCCATTCTCCTTCAAGTTTCAACTCAAGTGAACAACCGACCACCATCATTCTCCTGTTCAACCATTATAGTTAGTTAACATTTAAATAAATATGAATATAAATCACTGATATAAACACAAACTAATCGCAGTTTTAGAATGAATACAACTGCAATTTTCATTTATAATAAAATTGGAAAATTAAGAAATATAATCAATAGAAAATGATATGGCTTGAATCATCTGCGGGTCCTTGGGAACGATATTTAACCTTAAGTTAATCTTTCCCAAAATAGCAAAATAAACAAGAAGAATTAAAAAGGGAAAAGGGCGCTTACATAAGATGAGGACATATACAGCTCTTCTAAAGCCGACTGTTTTTGGAAAATGCTGAGGTAGTTTCGTAACTAAGAGACAAGTTGGCATTTCCTAGGGTATTTCCGATATTACCCGAGTAGCGACATATGGCGCGTTTTTTTGATGATGAGGAGGGAAGGATTTACTTACTAGTTACTACTGACTACCGAGTGAGGGTTGCGCATGGAGCTTAAAGTGGCGCCTTGCGGGATGCACAGCTCTCTGTTTCGGTAAATCCAACGGATTTAGATTCCACTGAGACAGGGGCAAAGGCAGACGCACACTCCCCTTCCAAGCCCCTTCTCTCTCTCTCTCTCTCTCTCTTATATATACAATTCGACTTGTGACGCTTCAAAGATTAATCATTTTTTTTGGTTTAATCTATAGCACCAGCTGAGACAGAGATATTAAGACTGTTTGTCTCTGGACGGTGTCTAAGTTTTTGCTGAAGTTGGGATGAAAAATTTTCAAGGTCTGATCTCTTTAATCCCACTTCAATTTCATTTTTATCTGCTGTTGATATATATGATTTTTCTGATTATGTTGCACAGTTGGTTTGTTTTTTATTGAATAGAGATGAACGCCAGGTCAGGACAAGCTGTATAGTCCACAGCTCTATGAAGCATGATGTTGAATACAGCCAATAACTTTTTATCAATGCTCAAGTTTATATTTGTGTTTTCAAAAAACGGTTTGTTTTTGTTTTTGTTTTTGTGTTCTGTTTTCTGTTTTCTGTTTTTTATTTTTTTTCCTCTGTAGATAGTGTAGGCTGTGAAAGCTGTAATAGGACTATTCCATCTGGGTTTCACTAAAGGTCGGGTGGGGTTGGGGAGCTTTCAGCTTCTGAAGCTCCCCATAAGGGAAAATACATTTTAAAATGAGGCTTCTTTGAAGAGAGTTCCAGATGGGTTTTCAAATTTGATAAAAAAATAATAATAATAAAATGAAAATAGATCTCTTGCTGCCCATGTGATTTCCCGTACCTTCTCCATACAACTTTCTCAGGAAAATTTGGATTTTCCTTTTCTTTCCATGTTCTATGATGATCTCTCCCTCGCAAGGACTTTAAAAGAGAGAAAACAAAGATAAAGTGACTTCTTTGATCAGTATCCAGATTGGGTTTTAGATTTTTTATTTCCTCCTGTGCTCTCCACTTCCCTTTTCTACTTTTTCCTCTTTAACCCTCTTACCTGTTATATTTCTCATTCTTTTCTCTTTGGAAGCTGATGGTTCAATTCTCAATTTCCGTTCCCTTCCAAGGATAGGTGAAATACAGGGCACCAGAGGAAGGATGCTAGAGAGCAACCACTAATAGTGAAGTCCGAGCAGAGAGGCTGAAAATGGCTCTACAACAAGATGTATAGAAAATTTTTTCCCTTTTTGGAAATAGTGGAATCGTTTTTTTTTTTTTTTCTGATACTGATCTCTTTCAGTTGACTCTGTTTTCTAATTCAAATTCTTTAGGTTGATAAGCTAAAGAAGAAGCTAAGGCACGAGAATATCCACAGAGCTTTGGAAAGGGCCTTCCAATAGACCAGCTGGGAGCTCTGCCTCATATCCTCCTTATCTCCCTCCTTGTGTTAGTACTTGGTCATCCTTTAGATCCCACTTCCATTTTCTTTCGCCATCTCTTTCATTTCATTGGAAAATATCTGCAAAGGTTTACTAGTTAATATGAATTCAACAAATGGTATAACAATAGTGTTGAAAGATTAGTGGAATTGAATGGTCTAAATTTGAGTGGATAGCAGAGGAGAATGGCAATTTCACATATTACTTCATTGATATACTGATCATTGGGCATAAATTTTTAATCATTGAAAGAAACTGAGGTGCTGAATTTTGGTTTATGTAGACATTGGAGCTTCTTGCTGAAGTAGCTATTTTGGAGAAGAGGAAGTTTGACATCGACTTGAAGAACAAGTTATTGCTAGACAAGGTTTGTATCAGGAAGCTGTTTATTTCATCTTCAAGAAGAACATAGGGGAGTTTGGCAGTTGTGTAATCATATCTGATGAAACTCCAGAAAGGATCAAACAAAATTTGTGGCTCAAACTGTGGACAATCCAGCCACATCTGTGACTAGGGACGCACATTCTCCACCTGGTAATGCTCTAAGTTCGTTGTAATTGGTACCTGATGCCATCTAAAATTGAAACAGACCTCTTTCTCTTTCTTTTTTTTTTTTTCTTTCTTCCTTTTTACTCTTTTTTTGACATCAAAACTGGCAAAACAAGATTTGGGGATCTTAATCCTTATTATTTAACTTTTTTCAGCTGACTGGCGGGGAAAAGAGAATCAATTATATGCTAATTCTACAAAGAATAAGCAATACCCAAATTATAAAGCGAAAAATCAACTCTGGCTAAAAACCTCGAGAAGTAGAGCATGGAATTGAGCTTATCTAGACTCTCAGAAATTACAGGTACATAGTAATAATGCTGGTGGAGGGTGTTTTCTTGTATCTATTTCCATTGAGATGATTATTTCTCTCTTCTTGTCCAGCTAGAAAACAGAGTAGTAGACCAAGAAAATGCAGAAACTAGAACTTCTCTCATTCCCAATGAAAGACTATCAGCTGATGACAAGCCAAATAAAATTTCTGAGGATATTTTGAGGTGCCTATTTAGCATTTTCTTAAGAATGAGCACATTGAAAAACAGGGGAACATCAGAAAATTTACCCTCCTTTGCATCATTATTTCTCATGCCAGTGGTGAAAACCCACAGAGCAACAGGATCCTTATGGCATCTCTTCAGAATTTGGAAAGAGATATTGGTCCCTATAAGCATTTGTTTTTCAATTGAAGCTAGCTCCAATCCAATCTAAACCGAACATCAAATTCTTTGTTTCTTGTTATGAACTAGTATCATTTCTTTTTTTTTGTTGGTTGGTTTCTTATTTACTTTTAATGCATTCTATAAATCACCAAACAGTTACATTCACCTTATTTTCTCAGGCGCCTCCTTGGGAAACTTGCCTCAGTTAGTTTACGGGGCCTAACCCATCAGGAAAAGCTAGCTTTCTGGATCAACATCTACAATTCCTGCATGATGAATGTAAGCAAGGCCTTTTTATAAATGTAAGTTTAAACATTATGTATTCTTTTGCTATTTGTTTTCTGTACTGCATTCTTTGCTTCATTCATGAACATGGAATACCAAGGATCCTGAGATGGTTGTTGAATTGATAGGAAGGTATATGGATTATCAAGGCAATGCTTCTGTTCTTATTAGATAATGATATACGTACCTTGTAGCATGTACACAAAGGATTTCATATATAATCAGTTTTCTTTGTAAACCCACCTCATTGCCTAATTTGTGCTTGGAAACTTACACACTCAGCAATAAAATCAAGTTCAACTCTTATTCCCCAGGCAACAATAAATGTGGGGGGGACACTTGCTAAACGCCATAACTATCGAACATTTCATCCGCAAGGACTGCCTTATCATAAAATATGTAAGTGGTGTAAATTCCAACTTCTTCACAAGCCTTCATTCAGCTTAACAATGAATTCTTCTCAGAAAACATATTATGATTGTATTGCCATCAGACCTTTCCCAAGGGTGCGAAAAACGATGAGATGACAGCTAGAAGCATCTATGGGTTGGAGTTATCTGAACCCTTAGTAACATTCGCACTCTCCTGTGGAAGCTGGTCCTCCCCTGCTGTAAGTACATGAATGAAAAAGGATTGTCTTCAGTATCTACTTTACTGTGGTCCCAAATGGATGGATGCAGCTTTATTATCAAACACATATTACCTGGCTTTATTGCACATTACTTATTAGTTCTAGGACTGTCTCCAGATACAAAATTGTTGATAATGTTTCCTGAACCGATTCTCAGGCTTTCTTTCTTGATGCTTTCCCAATTCTTAGATGATTAGTCTCACTGTTGAAGTCCTTGAAACTTTAGTTTATTAATCTTTGTCGGATTAAAAATGCTTGTGCCATGGCTGATTCATGAACATTTTTGAAATGAAGGTGCGAGTGTACAGTGCATCTCAGGTCGAGAATGAACTGAAGTTGCAAAAGAGATTACTGAGCTGCTGTGGGAATCCTCGACAACGGTGTTGCAATCCCAAAGCTGTTAGACTGGTATCTACTTGACTTTAGTAAGGACTTTGAATCATTTCTTGATTGGATTTGCCTTCAGCTTCTAGAGTGAACTGGGCAAGAAGCAATCAAGTGTCTGAAGGGAAAAACCGGGTCTCTCTCTCACAATTTGTCCAAGTTATCCCATATGAGACAGTTTCAGATCTGCTGCACATAAAATAAATTTTGTATTTATCTTTGTCCGTTTTTTTTTCTACAGCATTTCATAATGGGATCTGTACACACCTATAGATTACAGAATAGAAGTGAAAGGATAGTCTGTTCTCCATTGTGAGAAATGATTATGTGAGAGGGAGATTTTTCTTCCAGAAAAGGCTTCTGGTGTCACCATCTAGTAGTTTTACATGAAAGGCCATTTCTCAGGCATATTCTCTCATTATTTTCATTACTGTAAAGAAGCTCAATACAAATGGTCCTAAACTCTTATATAAATGTTGGTAACAAAAGCAAAAGTTAAGCTAGCTTTGAGTTTTTAAGTTACTATCAGGAGTTATTACTTACTATTCTGGACTCACTAAAACATCATGGATTTTAGATTTACCCTTCTTCCCAATAAAAGATAACAGACAACTACATTTTTTTAAAGCATAGGAAATGAAGGGAAGTTTCATTAAAGAATTTTAGGTGTGAAAAGTGACAGCTCATTACCCTGTATGGCATATACATGGACAACTGCTCATTGATCAGAGGAGGAATAGAAGTGGACTTAGAAGACAGTTGCCATACCAAAAAGGCCCACCTACTACTTTGAAGATACCAAGCTGTCTTTCTCTTTCTAAAATCAATCATCAGCTCTCTTGGATGCCATGTTTGGGCCTATTAATGGCAGGTTGCAGATTTCTCCACTGACACTTTGAGCCATTAATTTCAAAGTTTTGTCGCCACGCCTTCGGTTACATTAGGAATTAGAATGGTAACCGATAGGAATTAGAATGAAACCACATGAACGATTTTTCATATTGGGCAATTTATAATGGAATTCATTGGTCTGGTTTTCCCAGCCACGCTCAAGAAAATTTATTCATGCAAGTGGTGGTCCTAACTGTTTAAATTGTCCTTTTATGATAGGAGTTATGAATAATTATCTAATGTTGAAACAAAGGACAGTGCTTTAAAAAATTGTGGAGTAGTCTTTAAACCTTGAAAGCTGTTGATGTACCTAATACTGTGTCATTTACCCATTATTCATGATAAAGGCCCATGATAGATCCGAGCCCAAAAATTATGAAGGGCACTTATCATGTTTACTATCCAGAAATTACAGGCCTAATATCATTTTGATGTTCTTGAAAAATTGTTCTTGTTTTTTAAATTTATTGTTTTCTGTGTTTTTATGTTTTCAAATAAAAAAATAATCAATTTGTTCTCGTCTTGTTTCACCAATAAACTGGCAATAAACAATTGGCCTTACATTTGGGAAGTGCATGCATTGGAGCGGAGGGTGAGGATCATTAGATCATGTTGACTTGGGGGGAGGAAGTCGTCTAAGCCCATTTATGTGGTCTATGAAAGTCAGGGTCCATGGTGGATCCTTTGGTTGGTACAACTGATGTGTGGGCCGGAGTCAGTACTGGACAATCTCATATGAGCCTGGGAGAGGCCTTTATTTTCTCCGGTCAAAATTAAAACTAGACCACATACATTGTTTTGTTGTCCCCCAAAGCCCATCATACAGCTTCAATAAGAGAAGAAATGTAGCGACCGTAAGCAACATAAGCCCTTGTTGGGACAGAAAGAAGGAGAGAGAGACAGTAACAAACATGGCACGAAGGAAAACCATACATTATAGCATAAATATAAAAACAGTCGCATCCCCACCCACCACATGAGAAAGATTTTAATATCGTTTAGGTTCCTCTCAATCGTGAGGACTCTTTGATCCCAAAGCGGATAATACCTGGGACTGCTTCACTACAAAAGAGGCATTCAAAGAAAAAGGTTACGGAGACCATTCAAACTATGATTAACCATTGCCGGCCAGACGGTGGGACTCGGGCAGAAGTTTAGATTTCCATTCCTAACCAAGAACTCTTTGGCGACCCATTAATAAATGATATGAGAAGACCTATCCATGATTTTATTTCACTTGTATCCAACGACCCAAGAGGGTTGGACCGTTTCAGTTGCTTCTAGATGGCCATGCTGCTTACCAACCTAAAGATAACAACAGGGACAGGGGTGTGTGTAGTCTCTGCTGTCAGGAAACAGTTGGACTGCTATTAGAAACCCAATTTGAAGATTGACGAAGCAGGTGATGTAAAAATCATAAGACGACAATACCAAGGTGATAAATGAACCACACAACAAAGCCCATATCTAAAATCATTAGGTTTCTTACAAAAAAAGAGTTTTTCGATTACCCTTTTTTAAAACTATTTTTTGTTATGAAAAACGATGAAAATAAAGGAAACAAGGACAACACATTTGGTTTTTTAAACAAACATGGATAATATAAAAAACATTAAATTCAAATAATTAGAACAATTTTTTTAAACATGAAGCAAATAGACCTAGGCTCCATTTGGAACCAAAAAGTAGTAAGCTAAGAAAATAAAGAGGAAAAAAAAAGGAAAAGTGGAAGGAAAATTTTTTTTTGAAGAAAAATAAACAAAAGGTTAAAATTTAATAAATTAATTCTATATGTTTATTCAAACTCATTTTATTTGTTTCTTTATCAAGAAATTTAAAAATATGTAAAAATTTTGAGAAAATTTTATTATATATATATATATATATATATATATTTTATAATTTATATGGTGAAATCAAACATGAAAAATAAAAAAAATCCTTTTCCTTAATTTTTATTTCTTTGTCTAATACTCTCCCGATTCATAATAGAGCCTTTACTTTAGTATTACAATTTGGGAAAACTATACTATAGGATCTCAATATATAAATTCTTGGCAAATGTAGAGGCCCAAATATATCTTATTTGAGGCCTAATCTAGCTTTTCAAGAACTATTTGATAAAGAAGATTTAGTAATTGATAAAGAAGCATCCATGTGAGCTTCTATTTCAAAATGTCATTGAAGATTCCAAACACCATTTTCATATCCAAATAAAAAATTAAAAACCCTAAATGAACCATTTACCTAAAAATCATAAAGACCTTATCATCTTTGAACCGCTTTCTCCCATAGATGCTTAAACGAGAAAAAGGAAACGAAACCCTAAAACCCTTCTCGTCCTGCTTGAACCATTCCTCCTCCATGACGCTGGAGTACAGCAAAAGGAAGGACCATATGAAGAAGCTTCATGATTCACGCAACAAAGCAAAGAAGTGGTCAATAGATCAACCATCTGAATCTTGAAGGCAACATCTGCAACATCTCTTTTCATTCTTTTGATGTTGATTTTATAGGTATTTTCTATCTTCCTCTATTGAAACCTTTGAATAAATGTAACTACATCTTCCCTCTATTCATCTTCATCTAAGGGACTGCTTGTTTTGTGTATGTTTTTTAATAAATGTTATATATGAATAATGATGATAGTAGATTTCCAGAAACTCAAGAAAATGGGATCTAATAGGTAGGACACATGTAAGTACTAGATATTACCTAATTTCACAATGGGTATAAGCCACTATATGCCTTAATGTTATAGTGAATAAGCACAAAACACAACTTAACCTAGGTACATGTTATGTAAACCCTAGGTACAACTATATTATGTCCTAGGTATAACACTAATAAACATCGTACAAACACATAAACACGTAACACAACATTAGTAAAGTTAGGTACAAGTCTTGTTAATCGTGATAATTTTTATCTCATGGGTCCCACACAACCTCACAACCTACAAAAATTGGTTACCCGACACCACACCATCATGTCCCATTTATCGGGATCCATAATTTAACAAAAAAAATCGAACAGAGTCTCCTCTATACGGGAAGCTCTATCCAAAATACAACCTGTATAACAATACATCACATTACCCATTCGGGCTCAATATACCACACCGGGTCATTCATGAGTCATAGCGACCACTTCCTAGCTCTCCATTCAACCATATATCCTCGAATACTATACATGTAACTATATGATATGTTTACAAGAGTTCAATTATACACTCTTATACAAAATGATATATTAAAACCGATCGCTCTAATATACATATACAAAGACGGTCCAAAGCCACATCCGACTTTCATATGTGCACCCGAATGCGGTCGCCCATTGCACCTAACCTCAGACTCTAAAAGGGGTCCCACGATAAGTGAGCAAACCCACAGTGATACTTCTGCCAAGGGTTACTCATCACCTAAGTGCTCATACAATGATCAAACCAACCCATACACATCCAAGTGAAATGTCTACATGAATGTCGTATGTCATGCATGGAATGTTTACGTCATGATCCCGAGTCACTCACCGAATTTCACACATGTCTATGCTAAGTGTGACAATCACACAGGCATTCACTACACACATATACCAAGCCCTTACCGCCTCACCAAAGATTCAATGCAAGTGCCAATGGCGAACTAATCCCGAAATAATCTTTAATTTCTATCACACAACTCAAAGTCCATGCGATAATCACGCATCAAGTGTCTTCTTTGGTTCAACGTACTGATCAATAATCACAGGGTCTCACACCCATGTTCCAAAGTGGATAAACATGACCAGTATGTCTTCTGGTAACAAAACTTTTCTTGATCACACCATTATCTCTGATAATCTAATGTTCCAAAGTTTTTCAAATTTATAAGTTAACTGTCCTCTCTTGCTTCACTAAAACTACATTATATATATATATATATATATTACACATTTTTTTTTTATGTTTGAACCTTTGAGGCCATTATCGACGCTATTCAAAGTATCGAGCTCACTTCCCATTCATCAACACTATGAATTACCATACCCATGCATATACACCTCAATATGTCGATGTCCCTACGCATATGCACGTTAATGCCACTACCTCATGTTATATATATAATGCACAATTACATGAACCATTCTCATCAGTTGCACTTCATGTTAATTACCATGCAAACATATATCGCACACATAAGTTCCATATATTTCATGTCAATATATATAGTGAGAGGAGATATATATATATATATATATATATATATATGATGATATATGGTATATATATATATATATATATCGTATCAAACATTATTAGGGGCTTCCATCAACTTACACTAAACAAAGAATGTCATACAACCTTCCTTAGGCTAAATCATGGCAATTTTTACCTAATACAATAGCCTACAACATGTCATTCAATGGTCATGTCAAAACCTGTCTATTCACATCGACACAACCAAGCAACCTACACACTTGGTGCAAAACATAGATTCAGCAAATTTATGATCACCCACTATCCTCTACGTATGTTATTGGAATTGACTCAATGGGCTTCCATAGAGTCCAAGAACACCAAATGGAGTTCGGGACACATACTGTCGACGCTGAAAGCCAACAACAAGAAAAATGACAATTGTGTCCCACTCGGGAATTTCCTGCTACACACCATAGCGTGCTGCTCCACTTTGAATGAATTTCTGAGTCCAAAGGGGTCGGAATTTGGATATACCTATTTCAAGGAGATATATTCTCCTATAAGTCTATTTATCCAAATATTTGAATAACTCAATTTGGATGAGTGATCGCCAAGTTATGGCCAAAACACAGTCATGGGGTCAAAGGGGAAAACTGAACAACACCTCCCTTTGACACACACACATGCCCTTAGACATAAATTAAACCGAGTAGGAGAAAAACCTTACCTTAAATAGCGTGATTTCCCGAGACACCACCTTTTACTCCGCTCGAAAACCCGAACTCGGGACTCGCGAAATCTTGTGATTACTAGTGATTCCATACGTAGCTCTCGTCACAGATTAGCTTTGTCCTTCACCGTCGAGTTTCCCGATGCACAAAAACCTCGTAAAACTGCCTAAGAAGCTTGCTTTTTTTCTCCTCCTCTCTTCTCTCTCTCTCTAACACTGCTTCTGCACTTCAAACTCGCAGATATTTTTTATTTTAGATATTTTCTTGATATTTATACATAAGACGTGGCTCACATCGCGTCACATGTCACGCTTCCCTGGTCCGTTTTCATCCCGAAACAATTTATTTTGTTCTATTTAAAATTTCATCTATCTTAAATGGACATTCTTTAAATATTGACATTTTTTGGGATTTTTCTAAAAATCCAGTTTTTGGGGTCTACTCAACACCTGTCGTCTTGAAATTCGGGAAAAATCCGACAATCTCGGAATTTAACGAAATTTGTCTAGGTGACTAGATTTCGTGAGACGATTTCAATGGTGAAATTCATTTCATCATCCAAAATCTAAAAATTACAGCTTTTAAGACGTCTCATTCCTAAGAAAATTATCATTTGGCCCTTCCTAGCTAAATTTAAAATTTTAGCTTTTTCCTGGGTCTTACATTAACCGTGGGTACAACAAATATACTCTCAATACAACTAATTTAGACATCAGGTACAAATGAGTCGAGTAAGTTATTAGGTTACAATTATCCTTATAATTTTTATTATGTCATATATTTCATAAATGTATTTTTTATTCGATGATGTTATATGTACATTTCAGACATCGTTAGCAAAGTCTGATCAGCATACTGACAAGATTGGCACAAGATGTGCAATTTTTAAAGTTCAATAAGGGAGTTCCTGTTGCTGCCACACCTCCCATTGCTACCACAACCTATATGCAAATACTCTTACATAACAACCAATGTTGATTATTACATAATTCATGCAGGTAGCCGGAGGAACACCCGCGGCTAATGGAAATGTTGGTCATTACTTTCCCTCCAATTGAAGATAACACGACACCCATGGAAATAAATGAAGATGAAAATATGGTTGGTGAACGATCAAATGAGGGTGTTCCAATCAAAGTTCCTGTTGAGGGATAATATAAGTGGATGGGAAAGCGAATAGTGATAAGGACTATAACTTATAAATCCTCATGCATACCAAAATGTATTAAGCAGATGAGATAGTTTATATTGTTGTGAATTTGGGATGTTTTGGTTGATTTTTTGTAAAGTTACACTAAACTTGTATACTTGAAATGTGATTGCTCCAATTGTAACTAGTTTTTTTGAAATAGAAGATGGTGATATATTGTTCAAGCTGCATATAACGCTCATTGTAACACATGCTAAAAACTTGAAATGTTGAAACAGGGATGTCTACATATATCATATAATGTAGTTATATTAATATAGAACTTGTGTTGCAATCATATAACTTACTATATTACCAGGCTAAACTTATAACTAGTTTTTTTTTTTTTTTTTGGAAAATAGAAGATGGTGTTATCTTGTTCATTTATCACTTTATGTAGAACCAATTGTCACTACAAGAAAAAATCAAAATGAGACTATACACGGGCTCTAATCCGTCTCGGAAACTAATTCCGGACGAATAGGAGACGGAATTTTCGCCCTAAAACGCCAGATCTAATCGCGTCCGGCCTCAATTCTCGTTTCTAATCGCAGAGACCGAATTGATTCCGCTCTTGTCTCTCGATTTGATTCCGTCAACGTAGACCGATTTGATTCCCCGTCTCTCGATCGTAGACCGCCTGATTCCGTCTCCGATCGCAGATCGATTGGGACCCGCCTCTCGGCCAGGAGACCTAATTGATTCTGCCTCAATCGTAGACCGACCCGATTCCGTCTCTAATCGAGACCGATTTCACTCGCTCTCGATCGTGACGACACTGCCTCAATCAAATCGACTGGATTCCGCCTCTAATCGTGAGACCGAATTGATTCGCCTTCGACGTGCAGACTGACGTAGACGGAATTTTTCCGTCCCTAATTCCAATTAGAGACATACCGGAGCCACTCTTCAACGCGTTTTAGTGCTTATTACTAATCAACTAATTATGGCTAAAGATTTCAATTATATGTAATCATAAAGTTCTAGATTTAAGAATTAAATTAATAGATGTCATTAAAAAGTCAACCACTATATTTTTCATTAATTATAAAATCAATAATACACGTAGGATAATAAATAGCATTATTAATGTCAAATGTACCTAATACAATATACTAACTACTAATCAAACTACAAATTTCCTTAGTGTCCTCGTGGAACACTTCTTCCAAGTATACTTCGCCTCAGAAGTCGCTTCTCCAAAATCTTCAGCTTTATGAGCATTCTTCATGGGGTACCAACTACCAACTTGTGATGAAAATTACTTTCTTGTTAATTACATTATAAGCACAGAAATTACCATCATTAAAACTTTATTTTATTTTAATAAACAAGTAATGAAATGCACAACTGCATAACTAAAGTTGTTTTATCTATAAATTAATCAAAGCATTTATTAATATTAAAGCAATTATAAGAAATTGTCGACTACACTATGATTAATTAGTACACTATGGAACAAAATCAGATTGGTATAGTGGGAATAGCGACTTTCCATACAGGTAAGGTACAAAAAGCTATAGAAGAAACATAATTTGAAGGAGCATGATTGTCTTGAATACCAATTATGTTGTAATCATTGTTGATTATTTATGAAAAAGTAAGCAACTATTGAAAAATTAAATGGTATAGATTATGTCAACACATGTATGAAACTTCAACATGTTAAATAATTCTGCTAGTACAACAAATTCCTTGTCCACAACCTTATTGTCTCTACATGAACGCTGATAATGTAAATGGTAGAAGCTTTAACATTAGGATCTCTATATGAGAATTACAACTATACCAGTGCGATAGACTCAAAAATAAATATCACCTCGATGTGATGGTTCAACCATAAAATCATCTATATCTCTCCCAATTATGGTTCGACTTCTCACCCATGAAAACTTCCCAAAATTAATTCAAGAAGCCAATATTATCATGAAATCATCGTAAAAAAATTTATGAACATCCTAAGTTATTAAATGAAACTCATATTGCATTTACTGAACTTACCCATCAAATAAATAAATACATGCAAAGAACTATTATTGTATATAACATAAAAGAAAAGCAAAGTTTTGAAGTTCATTTTTATATCCTGGGTTCCAAGAGTCATTGTGTTTTCTTAATCACATGTTTAACCATGAATCTCCACCTAATTCATCTTCGAATCATGCATGAGCACCCAATTTAATTCAGCCTATTCATCAAGTAAGATTAAATTTGTTTTCCACCAAAATTTTAGCACACAATTGCCAGGATACAACAGTCAAATTTCAGCTTGTTCCTTTGCAGATTTCTTACAATGAAAAGTCACTATAAATACAACCCTCAATCATCATTAAAAAGAAAAATAGTGCAGATCAAGCAACATGTCGTTTTCAACAAACAAACAAAAATTGTCAAACATTAATTAGAAACTGAGAAAGAAAAGAAAAAATAAAAATATAAGAAATACATGATAACATAAATCTGCAAAAAATTCCATTTTAGCTTATAAAGAAGAACATGGGAAAGAAGCACCAAAATTATGGGAATAAGGCATAATAAAGAAGAAAAGAATTCAAGTTTTCAAATATAAGTTACAATATTATTATCCAAAAAGCGATATTTAAGACGTTATAGCATACATAAAGAACCATGTGTTCAATCCAATCAATATGATCAGCGGCATTTATCAAAAATTGAAATGGAATAGCGTAAATGTTAGAAATAACAAAATGGGCATGCTTTTTTATATATAATTTTAGACAACAAAAGAAAGGGAAAATAATCAATGCGCCAAAACAACTATATAGATAAATCATAGTGCTTCATTTTGCAAGATCGATCTTCCTTGGAGGAAAATACTCAACTTCATCTCGTATTAATCTTCAAATATTTACACAGAAATATCCATTGTATGAAAGAACTACAAATACATGGAAGGATGTATGGTGACAATCAAATGTGCATGTGTTAACAGTTCAAGTCCAAATTCTTATGTTTTATAGAATGAACATTATTGTACATCCAGTAGAGTATCTTCAGATGATCCACAATAAATTATGCCAAATAAAACATTAAAGTAAATTTATGGTTGAGTAAATAATATCAAATACATTACTTTGACTTACCTAGATTTCTTAACCCCCAAACTATAAAATCAAAATTGAAGAGGAATGATTCTTAACCCATGCATACATACATTCATTAAATCTGTTGATATTTATTCCCTATTGAGATAATCTGGTCATTGAAGTCAATATCAGTTTTATTTGCCATTCTTTGTACCTGAAAAGCAGAAAAACGTTCTATTAGTGACTCGAAAACGCCTCAATTATGCATCATCAATGTATTAATAATTTTAGACTTTTACAAGTAAGAAGGGACTTAGATTGACCATCTTTTTTGTACATTTGAACTAAAAAAAAGCAAATGAAACGTATCAATGTTCATTCTCAGAAGGAGTACTCTTTTTTTTTCTTTTCGTGCTCGCTTTCTAAGTCTCACGCATGTACAATGATAATCAGCCTTGCAGCTCCTGAAGATCCACCTATGATGCAGACCATTAAGGTTTGAGCAATGGTTATGCACCTAGTAACTAGATTTCTTAGCCAAAGTCTCATTTTCAAATCTAGGAAACCCTGTAAAACAATACAATGAAAATTTGTTCTAAAATCATGTGACAAGCCATATGAAAATACCAATTCGCCAGATTCAGCATAAATTAATTAAGAGGACTCGCATAATGTACCAAGGCCGAGGTTCCAATAATACCAAATAAACTCTAGCTAGATGCAAGCAAGGTCACGCCATATAGCTTGAACTCCATTTTCCTTAATAGTTCGTATCAATACATCAACACTATGAGGTCTCAGGTTATACCCCATACAGAACGAAAAGTTGTTTTGTACCAACCTTAAGTAAGAAAGAGGCGGACTTGAGAATGATGTGTCGTAGTGGTCCTGTTTTGTGCCAGTTGCGGATATATACATCGCTTATGACTATACACGTTATGAGTAATGAGTGTGATAATATCACTTATTATTATAGATTTTATTATAAATACTATAACACTTAATATTATTGAACGTATTACATATATTAGTATTAGCTCCGTAATACATCAACGGTGGATTACTGAGAGTGACTTGTGTATGAAATGAAGAAACAAATTGTGCCTATACCATCGAGTACTATCTTTTCAATCTCTTGTTGGTGGAAATAAATTGGATCACCAACCTAATTGTTTGATTAAACTAATCTTCTAAGTTGACCATATTATCAACTTGGACCAAGTTTCTTCTTAAATATAATTAACCCTTTTTTGAAAAGGACTAGCTTAATGCCCAATTATTGTCTCGTGAATGTTTAACTTAACTAGAATGTTTGTGACCAATCCCTACATATTTATTACACGGTACTAAGCCCCATCACTAAATCTGTCCCATGCCACAAATTGAGATGAAAGAAAAGCAAGAATACTCCACATTAAGAATAAATTAAGAATAATAAAAGATGGAAATTTACTAAGATATTGAGAGTCTTCTAAAAAGAGAGATTACGCCTCTCGTGGCTCCATCGCTACTCAATTTAGGGACAAACATTCCGGTGACAATATCCTTAGCACTGGGTCTGCCTTGTGTCATCATCACACAACAAGAGGGGTTTCTCAAAATCCAAAGTTACCTACTGCGGCTTCTCTTCAAAGACTTGAAATACGAGATGGGCAAGACGTCTCTCTTTAACATCGGGATCTTGACTGCCCACCAATCTTTCCATAGACAAGAAAATCCTCTCCGCACCAAATCAAGCTCTTCCTATGGTTTTCAAAGGACCCAACACCACCATTGCTCGAGCCCGAAGAAGATCTCGGGATCCGTGAAGAGCCATAAGTGCAACTTGAGAATGAGACATAGATTATTCTCCATATCCTCTCTATCAATCCACAAAATAGACCAAAGTTTTAAATAATCACCCATCAAACACTAAAATATCTATACACAGACCAATATAGAAAAAAAAAATTAAAACTTACATATTTGATTCCAAAAGAAACTGTAAAAACTTGTTTTAAATAGCCGCAAACATGGAATCACCAGAGAATCACAAAATTTTATACTTACTTCCACAAAAATTAAAAATAAAATACCCTTATAGATTAGATTCAAGTTATTCCTTGAAATAAACCCTCCACACTATAATTCCATTTATCTACTTCCTTGTTTACTCTTAGAATTATTAAAAAATGATTCAAAGACAATTTTTACCTTATCACGATATCGACAACATCCATGGTACTCTTCCTCTCATAGCCTCGCGTCGGTTTGTTAAAGGGATTTAGGATTTTTTGTGATAGATCATTAGATAAAAAAAAATTGGAACTTGAAGGAAGAAAAAGATGAAGCTAAGACGAAATGGGAGTGGGAGAAAGTTGTGGTTTGAAAGAGGAAGGAGAGAGAAGAGTGTGAGTGTAGAGGGAAACATTTTTCAGCAAAGTTCTCTTCATGGCTTCTTCTAGGGTTTTAGATTTGGGCTTCACACAACAATTTCTCCCAAGCCATGTCGTGCGTGTCCCCTTTTTCCGTTTTTTTATTTCTTTCCTTCCTGGACAATTGTCGCATAACCAAACGACCTAGGTGGCAAAACTAATGTTGAAAATTGATTTTTTTTTATTTTATATTATGATTGACAATTGATATTATGTGAAAAACTAATTTAGAAAAATTTAAAACAATTTTATAAACTTTATAAACTATTTTATTCACTAGATTAATTAATATAAATATTTAAAACTATTTTCATTTAATAATATTAATAAATAAATTTGAATATATATATATATATATATATATATATATATATATATATATATTATTGACTCAAAATCGCCGATTATCCGATTTTTCTGAGAAAATCTGATTGTGGAGCTGAAAAGATTTTGGGATGGAAAATCTATAAAAATCTATAGTAAATCGCTGATTTTTCCAATAAAAACCGATTTTTCCTGGAAAAAAAATTTTCTGATTTTTTCTCTGGCTCCAAAAATATGAAAATTTGCTTCTAACGAGTTTCAAACCCTTCCAAAATGCCTGGCGACACCTCCAACCACCAGTCTATCATCAAGACTTTATTATATATACTTAAACTTTTTTATATTCTCTTATTATTATTATTCATATAATCCTCATTATTTTTTATTTTATTTTTATTTTTACATTATAACTTATAATATTTTTAAATCAAATATTAATTAAACACTAAAAGAAATAAAATAATATCATTTAAAAATTTAAAATTATACTATATAATATTTGAATCTCCTCATTATCTACATAATATTTATAATAATAACAAAAAATAAATAAATAATATCTCTTTAACATAATAATATCTTAATAATATATTAAATATAACATATTTTATTTAATAATTACTAACCATTTGATTTTAATCTACCTTAATTTAAGATAAGAATCATTTCAATCTATATAATTAAAATAATAAAAATTTTAATAACCGATATTTTAAAAATATCCACCGATATTTTATCGATATTTCCGATATTTCCGTAAAATCCAATTACCGATATATCCGTTTACCATATTTTCACCTGATATATATATATATATATATATATATATATATATATATATATATATATATATATATATAATAGTTTATATGATTTTCTATCAATCCTTATAAAATAATTTTTGTACTATGGATATCGATTAGTTAATTAGAAAATAGTTTATCAAAATTTATTCCTTTGTCATTGATATACACTTCAAAAAGGTTTAATTGATTTAATTAAAATTAAAATATATAAACATAATTATTACTTCTATTAAAATAGGTGGCCATCTCTAATTTCTACAGGCATAGTAAGTAAATAGATTTACACACATCAAACAAATTGTATCTATTAGTACTTTTATTGAATTACATTGACACATCAAAATATTAACTATGCATTGACTTATAAATCATCTGTCATGGTCTATCATATAAGTCAAGGAAGAATTTATCAATTTTAATATATGTCATTATTGGTGCAAACAATTATATCTGTCATAATTTCTCACTTTAATGAACAATATTGACATATATTCATAAGCCAAGATAATATACGCTAACAATTACCCATTTTCAGGTATTGATGCAACACGCATTTACGTACAGTCAAAGAAATAATCATACCATAACTGGTCATTTGGAGAACTTTAGACCCATATTTTTGTAATATTATATGTTGATGTAAATCGGCACTATGAACATCTAATTTATTAAGCACGCGTCTTAATGTTTAGACATAACCTCTACACAGCCTACTAAAAAGACGGAGGTGAATTATGCTTTCTTCATATCATAGCATTTTTTTCTCGGATATGACGTGGGGAGCAATTTGGACCATTTTCTAATTTATTGTTATTAGGGTATGTTTTTTGATTGAGCTAACTAGTATATATTGTGATTCTAGACTTTCTATTTAAAAACAATTATTTAATTCTTTTTATTCATTTTATGTTTTTTGCCAAAACATTACTTATAAAAAGTTAAAATAAAATACAGATATTATAGACCTGAAAGATAGATGAATTCAATAGATATTTTATAAAATAAAACAAATATTGGTGGATAAAACCTATATTACTAGGGACAAAAGATTCTTGGAATTTTCGGTCTTATACTTTTTTCAGTTATCGTGAGACTAAATTCCATCTCACTGCTTCAAATTAGAGACTTAATACTGTTTCCACTGTAATTTAAATTATTTCCGTCTTCAAATTCAGACGTGAAATTATATTCCTGTTTCCTCATTTAGAGACAGAGTTCGAGACTAACTTTCCGGTCTTCAATCAAAAAAGCACTGGGATGATTCCGTTCTAATTGTATATCTTAAAATTATTCCGTCCCCCATTGCCTTCATTTAGAGACTAATACTTCCTCGTTCAAATTGGCACTTAAATCCGCCCCACCACCTCCATTGCTAACCGGCCTATTTATATCTCCGATAAATAGTCCATTCTTAATTCGATTTTCGTAGAGCTGCTCTATTTTAGAACACCATACTAGTCTATCAAGTAATATAAAATTAAATAAAAAAAAAGAAGTAAAATAACTCACAAATTTCACATAAAGTGATCAACCGACACATATATAGCAGTCAACCGATTGATGATTGCCACTACTTTATTAGGTAGACACTCAAATCGGTTGACCGACAACAATAGGACACAAGACAATCGGTTGAGGATACCCACTATCCAGTTTAATGCACATAGTGATAATAGATAGATTGGTCGAGCATAACTACTCGACCTATTTATCAACTTCTCTGTCAAGTTTATTTATTTCATGCAATAGGTTGATCGATCAAGCAACCAATACTCAACTAGTTACATAATTCCTTTGTCAATTTACCTATTTTATGTAATAGGTTGACCGGATCGAGCATATGCTACTCAATCGATCGCACCACCTCCTTTATCAATTTTACTTGTTTTTATATAACAGTCAACCGTCAAGCATATACTCTTCGAACCGGTCGACTATCTTATGAAAGAAACCTTGTCTTAACAAGTACAAAATTTTTAGAATGCAGCATACATCTCAAATTGTTACCCAAAATATAGAAATACACAAAGAAACATAATGTTAGTTCGTATATTAATTAGTCCAATAAATAGTAATAGTTAATCGCAATACAAAATATCCTATGACTCCAACTATCCTACACAAAATTGGCATATACAAAATAACAATAACAAGTCCTACATCATACGTAATGTCATACTCAAAAAATTGTAAAATGATTTTCTAATTAAGAACTCTTCACGAGCTACTCGAGCTTGTGGTGGTGCTGGAGGACAAACAGAGTGAACCAAGGCAATTAGCTTCGAATGTTGAACGAACAATTTGTTGATCTGATTGGATAATTTTCCAATATTTGAGGATACTCTATTCTCAAACCGATCAATCCTCTAGTGTAGCTGCATAAATTGGGAAATCAAACTTGTCTCATCACCAAAAGTTGGTACATCTATTTATGAATTATTTGTATGAAGTGGAGATATGTTTAATTCAATATCATTCATATCACGCTATGTATCTTCATCATGATCAACATGCTAATGACCCATCTTTCTTTACTTCCAAATGTCCACCAACAACCTATGAACCATCAACGAATCTCTCAAACTTCATCCATCCATGGTCATATCTTTATAGGGTACAAACTATGCACATTCGCTTCCCATACTGCATGGAATCACCTCCCACATTAAAGACATCTAATAGCATCTCAAACTACAAAGTTCTTCAAATATTAGGCCAACTCTTTCGACTCATATACTATGTCTTCATCTAGTCGAACTCGGTTAATCTCACATATCTTCTATTCACAAGATTATATTCTTAACTTCCTCAAATAAGGCCACTAATAATGATTGGTCCTTCTACATGAATTAAAGAATTGGAATAGAATGGTTGGATAAATTGGATCCTTCAATGACATAATTGGTAACCACCCCATTTGAAGAAAATATTCTCCAAATTTAGATTGGCCGAAATAACAAAAATTTGCCTCTACAAGAAAGAATTGTCCTATTAAATAAGTAACTTTTTCAATTTCATACATACTTCATGAACTCGACAGGTCATTGTCAATTGAGCCTTTCGCTTTCTCTCAAGCATTAGAATCAAAAGGTCGCTGTCTTATCGATTTAGATGATGACGACTATTACGTGACATAGCAATTGGCCCAACACCTCAATTCTTAACACCTTATCAAAATTATTATCATTATTAAGAAATAAATATGATATTGAAGCATGTGTACATAAACCAAAAGGGAAAACCAATTTACATACTTTCCACATATGTTGTACCTAACGTGTATTTGGGTTGTACCCAACATATAACATGTTTGTACTCAATGTTTACATAGCTTGTATCTCGTACCTAAGTTCTAAGATTTGGAGAGACTTAGTAGCAGTAGAAAATTAACTGAGCATATAACAAAATGAAACATCAATGTTCACCAAGAGCATTTCCACTAAAATGCTTTTTCAGCAAAAAAAAACATCCATTTCTAGAGCCAGGGTTTACAAGAAATAGAGAAATCGTGGACGCCCAAAACCTGTGGGTCCATTGACAACCCACAACCTCGCTGAATACTCATGGACATCGAGTAACCCGACACCACTCATGAGGTAAAATCGTACAGAGTATTTTCAGACGAGCCTCTACCAGCGTACAAACCCGTCTCCAACACTTACAATGACCACACAGGGTCCACATGCGAGTAAAATTGCAACTTGGGCTCATGCTCAATACTCACAATATACATATCAACTATATAACATAGTTCAAGAGTTAAGAAATCACTCTTAATTCAAACATATATTAAGATTTACAATTTTAATACATGTTATACAAAATGAAAATACCAAAGCCACAATCCAACTTTCTTCTAAATGCGGCCTCTAGTGAGCGTCGTCCTCTTGTACACTCCCTGTACCTGAAATAGTGATTCCTCGACAGAGTGAGCAAAGCCTAGTAGTAATAATTTCCCACATGGGTTACTCCCCACCTGTGCACATGTCATGTCAAACAATCACATCCAAGCAATTACATAAACCTACTCGAATGTCTACACGCACCACCCCATGTCCCGATTCACCGACTCTCACATATGCCTAAGCCGAATGCGAGTAAAATATCATTTTTATTTCTTTCATGCAGTGCACTCACACCTAATTTTCTTAGGTTCCCCTGGTGCATATGAAATGCATTATGCAATTCTCAAACCACACATGCCAAAATTGTGACGCCCCAAAACCGGGGGGTCCGTTGACAACTCGTCAACCCGCGGAATACTCGTGGATGTCGAGTTACCCGACACCACTCACGAAAAATCAGTAGCGCAGTCTCCTTTCAGACGGGTCACCCAAGGTACAACTTGTCCCAATAATCAACAATGACCACACAGGGTCTATATGAGAGTAAAATAATGGCCACTTGGGCCCTTGCATCAATACTCAAACATATAAGCACATGACTATAAAATCATAGTCCATAAGAGTTTAAATTACATCACTCTTATACAAATAAATATAACCCATATATATTTACAAAATATATATTAAAGTCACAATCCGGCTTTCTTCATATAAAAGGGTCTCGAATAAGGGGTCAACCGTCCGCACCGACCGCACTAAAGGGGGTCCCACATTGCAGTGAGCAAGCCCGCAGTGATAATCTCCTACAAGGGCTACTCCCCACCTAAGTGCACATGCAATGGTCGCATAATCAAACACACATCCAAGTGCAACATACACATGTCTACATGCCATGAATGAGACTCGACTCACCATGCCCCATGTACCGAGCTCTCGCCGGCTCCATCACTCAATATGTCATTGAGTAATATATCCCAGTCACTCACCGACTGCTCCCACATGCATACGCCTAACCGTGACAATTGTCACCGGTATTACCACGACCCAAGTATCGAGCCTCACCGCCCATTACCCAATGCAAGTGTCAACGGGCAACAAATCCCAAGTCATCCCGCGACTCTATCACAACCCGAAATCTATGTGATAAACATGACCGTGTGTCTTCTTTGAGCAACATAACTTTTCGGATGATGCCGCAGGTCTCTTACACCCATATAGAACTATGATATCGCGGGTATCTTACACCCATACGCCTTGAGTTCTCACTGACTCCCTCAATCATGCATTCTGCCATGAATGAAAACCATTTCCAAACAAAGGTATTTGTTTTTTAACCGCGACAACCCTCCGATATAACAATGCGACAGACTCCGATGACCTATTTTGCGACAACCCTCCGATGTATATCAATTGACATAACTACCCATTGATATTATATGGACAACCATGTATATCAATCGTGGCGCACGACAATGATATTATATGGACAACCCTCCGATGTCAGAAGTGGGACACACTGATAAATAATATTGTCAGTCAACCCTCCGAACAATTCTCTCAAGAAACCACCTCATGCACTCACTCCTATCGTTTCTAGGTGCCTCGCATATGAAATGCAATGAGCCATTTCCATTTTCTTAACCCGCGCGACCTATTTGGACGTTGTCTTATTAGTCAAGCCCACTAATCAACACCCTACGCGGTGTTGATCCACAACTGTGTACTCACGACACACCATCAAACACCTAACACAGTGGTGTACTCAACTATGCACTCACACCTAATTTCTAGGCTACCCCAGTACATATAGAATGCATGATGCAAATTCCAATACATTCATGCTAATATATTCACATGCATATATATTAATATAATTAAATCACATAAAACATGCTATGCAAATTCACAATCAATTACACCAAAATTAGCTCACATGGGCTAATTAACAAACACGAGTAATTCATTTTGAATCACTCAACCATACACATTTTCACACAAAAATTTTCGTGTCACTATTCATATTACTATTCACGTTATTCATTTTCTAGTAATAACACACAAAATGGCACAAATCTCTGACCTATAAAATAGACACCTTCGTCCCTTCACGGTTCATCAGAATATTGTGATACCAAAACACACCCGCAAAAACCGAAGACAGCATAATCGGTCAGGAGCAAACCAAACCTCGGCACGATTAAGTTTGCCTAAAAATAGTCCAGAAAGTGCATCATGGCTGTCCCCAGACGATTTGAAAATTCAGCGACGTCGAAATAATTAAAAATTACCAAAATTACCGCTCAGTCCGAAATTTGAGGGTGAAATTTATGGCCTAGCGAAACTGGCCGTTAATAATTAAATAACGCTTTGAAGTGAATACTGTAATCAAGAAAATTCTCTATCTCATGAGTTTGATGAAACTCGAATTTTAGTGTTCGTGAAACTACCGTCGCGTAGATCGACTTTACCTTGATCCGACGAAAAGCGCCGCGGTCAGATTTTCGTGAAATCGATAAAGAGCGAAAGAAGAGAAAAATAAAAATAACTATTCTCTCTCCAACGCTCTCTCTCCTCGAAGCGCCCTCTGCCTTTGCTTGATTTTTATTTATTTATTATTATTATAATATTATAATAATAATATTAATATTCATTTTGGATAAATGGTTCGTATTGTTTTTCATTCGGGTCCATTTTACACGTAATTTATTCTTTAAAGTTAAAAAGCATTTAAATAGACTTAACCCAGTGTTCTGACATACGAGATTTTAATGTAAAATGTCGCAAATCGTGAAACGACTTATCGCGAGAAGAAAATCGTAAAATATTCCGATTGTCTCAGAATTCGACAAAACTTTTATAGGTATCTAGATTCGTGAGCAGATTGTGACTCGATCCGTTTCGTCAGCCGAGATCTAAAGAATTTTTCGATTTTCAAAAATTACCGTTTACCCTTTTCATAAATTGAATTTTTCGGGTTTACATTCTCATAGCGAATTTAGTCCCAAATTCACGCACATCGCATCACTCACATGCATATGCTGCCACACACAACTCGAGATCGTTTGAACCATGATAACCCGCCTCGAGTCGCAATCCTTGCTGCTTAGATGGGTTGTCAACTCATCCATGTCGAGAATGACATCAAAACCCGATATGTCTATATAACAAACCCAGCTCTCATCTGAATCTAGGAGAATTTTCCCATACAATGGCTTTTCCCAGGGCCTTAACCTCTAAGCCTAAACTCGAAGAAGGCTGATCCTCCATTCTCTTCCCACCGGCACTCGCATCTCGAATGCCTTGGGCGTCATCCATCTCTCTCTCCACTATTTGTTTGTCAGGCCATAGAGTCCATGTCTCTTGTATGGCGAGGCCCACAATCTGCCGAGATGGACAACTTTGGTCCATTCTCCGATTCTGACCTTGGCAATCACATTGGCCCACATAGTCATCACTAAAGCGTGCCAGCTGATTGAATCGATCATGTACTGTCGACATCATGAGTTTCCTACCTGCGACTCTAGGAGCTCTGGGCCTTTGCATGTCTAGCAGTGGTGGAAAATGGCCCATGGAACTTCTGCCCAAGTCATTTGCCTCTAAATCCTAAAGGTCTTAACCCGGTCCCACCACGCAGGACTCACCCTCTGGGTGGAGCCTTGACTAGCCTTATACCGGTACGCATCGAGGTAATATCCGTAGCCTCCGTGCATTTTCAATCTGCCGGAACCAATGATGCCACCATCGGATCCCCTCCCTATAGCGTCGGAGGAGATGATGTGGCTTTGAACCTCGAAAGGTACTCGGACCTCCACGACTACCGGCTACACTTCTTTGTGCAATGGTAGCGGTTGCGGCCCCAGCGGCCTCGGCAAAGGTGTGATGCCCCTGAGCGGGGTGTCCAGTTGACTACCGTCGACCAGCAGTACATGTCTCACGTCGTGAGACCATACATGTGTAAAGCGACCCGCTAGAGCCCGCATCCATAGGAACGATATATATTTTTTAAAAAAATTTGTTCCGATTACTGCTAATTCTGATTTATAAGCCGTCACTTTTTGGAATTTTACAAAAATACAAAATAAGGCCGGCCCGTTTCTTCGCCTCTAAGGCCTGAGTCGCGTCCATCCCAGAGAAGTGCGTCTTTGGTGCGAAATAATGTTCGCCGACGGTGTGTGCTGATGAGTGGAATTGCTGCCCGGATTACTTACGCTTTTAAGTGCGATGCGACGCACCAAACATTCAACACATGCTATTATATCACTTTCATTACGCCGCCCAACGATTTATTCCATAAATCATGT